>APFE030038714.1:31474-109845 GCA_000404065.3 Pinus taeda
ATATATTTTTAAGTATAAATAACTTTTTGCTGTAATAATTTAGGGTGATGTATTTACGATTTCTATTGTCATAATTTATGATCTCCCTATGGTAATAATTCACGATTTCTCTGTGGTAATAGAAAAGCAATTTGGGGCACGTCTGTCTGCTGTCTGGATTGTTGATATCAGGTGCACACATTCCTTATATTTTTCTAATACATATCTGCTCATATATTTTCAAGTATGAATAATTGACGACAATCACCAAATACTACCAAAGGTAGACCCAACACAGTTACTTTACAGAGCCTCTATGAGTATATAGAGTCCTTAGAGAAATGTAGAGAAGAAAGAGAAGTCAAGCTACAAACAGAGTTAGCAGCCATGCTCGAAAATAAATTCACATCTCTTGAAGACAAGGTAAAAAAACAAATAGAAAATAAAATAGAACTATTGGAGAATAAGATGGAGGGAATGGAGACTAGGTTGCAGGTTATAGAAAAACAAAACCAAGATATGAACCAAACATCCTAGTAAGTAGCTGTTAGTACATTGGAGAATCTTAAAATGAAGGACATGATTAAAGAGCTAGAAGAAAAAATTAATAGCCGCCTCACGCTAAATAGTGTGGTACGTAAATTAGATATCAAACCAATTAAAGATGAAATGAAAAAATTGATAGAATTAGACCATGAGCATAACAAAATGACCTTGAACCTTATAATCTTTTGCTTGAAAGAGGAGGTAGATAAGGATACTTTAGCCATAATTGAGAGAGAATTACATAATAGATTACAATTTGAAACAGAGTGTCTCACGGAAGCAACAAGGTTGGGGAAACTAACTGAGAATAAAGGAAGGTTGATCCAAATAAAGGTGAGCTCTACTGAACATAAGTATGACATACATACTAAAAGCTCAAGTCTAAAAGGAACATGAATATTTATAAATGAATATCTCATTCGAAAAGATCAAGCGGAATTGAGAAAGGAAGTTCAAAAGGTAAAGCAAGCTAGGAAGGAAGGAAAGTGGAAAATAATCAGAAACAAAAAAGCCATTATTTGAGATATAAACCAAAAAGATAATAATAAATAGCAATTCAACATGTCCAGATTCTTTCTTGCAACTATTAGGGCTTTCCATGGAGCAAAGGCCCCAAGCTAAGTTGGATCTCGAATGATGTTGATATTATTTTTCTTGTTGAAACTTGGGAGCACAAAGAATATAAGGTCCCTAACATAGATGGCTTTTCATTATGGTCTACCTGGAATAATTGATCCTCCCGTAGAGGCATTGGGGGTATAGCTTGTTACATTAAGAGGAACATCTCTCCCTGTGCTAGGATTTATAAAAATGACCCTTACAACCAATATAGTTGGATAGAAATTACTGACATTTATGATAAAAAGACCTACATAGCAATATGTTATTCCCCCCCATCAATTCTAGCTTCTATAAGAAAAAGAATCTAGATAAAAGTAGTCCTTACAATGGTTTAGAGAATGATATTTCTAACCTAAGGAATGAAGGCAATATCCTTTTAATGGGTGACTTTAATGCTCAAACTTCAAGCAACCAAGCTATTCTTCTAAGCAATCATTCCAACCCTGATCCTCTTTGGTTAGACGAAAACCTTCCTCTGGTTAGCCAGTACAAAAGGAGCTCTCAAGATCTAGTGGAGAATTTGTTTGGGTCGGCGCTAGTCAAGCTCTGTAGTGGTCACGATCTCATAATTTGCAACGGTCTAAAGAAGTGGTCCAATTCTAGCCAGATGACCTGCATCCATGGGCTTGGTAGCAGCGTGGTAGACTATGTTATCTATGATCTCCCTCTATACAACGAAATAACAAATTTTGACATCTTAAACAACTATGAACCTGACTCTGATCATAGGCCTTTACTCATAACTCCCAATTTTGTCATGCATAGAGATCCCATAAAAGATAATCCTTATAGCTAAAAGAAGTTAATCTTTGATAGAAATAAAAAATATCTCTTTCTAAATGAATTAAAATTTAATTTGCTTTCTTTATCTAGTATAGACAACATAGAAGATCTCTACCATAATTTTACTACAACCCTCTCATATTTTATTAACAAGTTCTCAATTAAAGTTTCAAGTAATAAAAGAAATAGCAAAAGCAACCCATGGTATGACAAAGATTGTAAAAGTGCGACGAGAGCAATTAAGGAAGTTGTTGATGAATCTCTTAAAATTGGCAAGATAAAAGTATACAAAGTCCTAACTAAAAGGAAAAAAAGGCAGTATATTCATAAAAGACAATAGAATCTGTTACACCTCTCTAAGGTAGCTTCTAAGAAATTCTGGAGGCGGATTCTAAGTAGGAAAACTAAAGACAATAATAAAATTTCTTTACACGACTAGAATTCCTATCTTAAAAAGCTTTATGAATCTCCAAATGTCATGGATAACTTTGAAACCCTGCTTAAAACGAAAGAAGTTTTCTCATTAGAAGACATTTATTTTGGGGTTAATCGCTTAGCTAATGGGAAAGCTAAGGACATTG
Source organism: Pinus taeda (assembly GCA_000404065.3). Lineage (NCBI taxonomy): Eukaryota > Viridiplantae > Streptophyta > Pinopsida > Pinales > Pinaceae > Pinus > Pinus taeda. The sequence continues at coordinate 33,985 of APFE030038714.1, forward strand.
AAGGTTACTAGGTGGAAATCTTAAAAATTGGAGGTCTTGTCCTCATCCCTCACATTCACAAGCTTTTCAATCAAGCGGTCAAGCAAGGGTTCCCTAAGCAATTGACTCAAAGCCTCATTATCCCTATTTTTAGAAGCGAGGATACAGATAACCCCTCTAATTATCAAACAATTATGATCAACCCTCTCCTAGACAAGTTATATGGTATTATTTTGGAAGGGAAGTTGAACATATGACTTGAAAGTGAAGGTAAGTGGGCTAAAGGCCAAGTGGGTTTTATAAAGCAGCACTCAGCAATAGACCACCTCGTTACGCTTAGGATCATTATGGAGGAATGTTGCAATAATAAATCCAATCTCTTTTGGTGCTTTGTGGACTTTATAAAGGCTTTCGATACAGTTCCTAGAAACAACCTTTGGAACAGATAAGAAGAGCTAAATGTTGATTTTCAGTTGAGATTTGCCACTATATGGTTATACGAGAATGTAATTTCAAAGTTAAAAGGAAATTGGGGGTGGTCGAATGATATTAAGTGTAGTATCAGAGTTAAAGAAGGTTGCCTCCTCTCCCCTACCCCATTTGGCATTTACATCGACAAGCTAGGAGGTTGTTTAGAGGAAGCAAGATGTGTTGGCACGATCTTAGCTAGGATAGTCATCATCCTTCTTCTCTACGATGATGATACTGTTCTTCTCAAAAGGTGCCCATCTGATCTTGATAAGCAACTTAGAATTCTTAAGGGTTTTTGCTCTACCATCGGTATGATTGTTAACACTGACAAATTTTTTTTATGATTATCAAATCCAAGAAGGACACTTATGCTAATTTTATGTATGTGATCCAAATTGGATCCTAGAACACTCTCTAAATTTTCATGAACTCTTTAAAAATCATGCCAAGGGTTAAAAGTCTTATAAAGCTCAATCTTATCGGAGATATCCCTATCACAATTGCAATTTGTGATCAACGTGGAGCAACGAGGACCATTGGTCAACCGCGTAGACTGTCAAGCCATGGTAACACATGCTATCACAAATTAGCAATCTGAAGGCCATTTCGAGAAATGGGGGTAGTTTCGCAGGGCAAACCCCTTAAAGAAGGAAACGCCACAAGCACTCAAACCCGAAAAATTATAAAATGCAATAGATATTGTTCTGATTCCATGGAAGTGGGATTCCAAAAACCGACAGAATATCAGAGGTGCTTTGAGCTATAAGCGGTTTCAACCCAGCCCCGCTCGTTGCCATACAGCGAGTGCCACGTGTTCGGTATAAGAGAGAGAAAACTGTTCACACTGGATGGGTAAAAATCATGCTACTTAGCCGCCCGATATGAATGATGACTATAGAATCTAGGAGACCCAGATCAACAGCAGAGATGTGTTTCGATGGATGACCAGATTTGACAGGGTCAAAAGGGAGAGTTTTATAAGATTTGAAGTCCGATATGGATGATGCGTTGGTAGAAGGTTGTGTTTCATGGACATTCTTGGAGTTAACAGAAGAAACGTTCAGTTCGAAAACGTCCAAGAGAACTGACACGTAGTTCATTATGAAATGGGTGGCCACCTCCCTGTGAGGCGTTATACAGTGATGATTATGCAGAATATATGGATTCAAATAGATAGAGGCAGGGGAACTAGAAAGCTGGGAAGTGGAAATGAATAGTCAGAAAGAAGATTGGCTTTTAAGCCACAACGTGATAGAGAAAGTAAGCAAGCGAGTTAGTAAGCCGAAAGTAGAGAGAAGAAGCTGAGCTGACCTGTAGAAGCAAAGGAAACATCGAGCTAGAGTCAAGACAGAGACAGAGAGAGTCAAAGAGTCTAGGTGCTCAAGAGAAGGCATTAGAGATTCAAGTGCACTCCTTTGTGATGCCTGCCATGTATGACTCTCAAATTGGGCTCATACTACTATGACCAATAGAGGTCAAGAGTTCAGTGACCAGAGTCTGTGTACTCTAGAGACTTGAGGAATCTAAGTACAGTATTATTGATTTGTTTCTGCTGAGTGAGACACAAATTGAGCTCACTGTTGTAAAAAATCTGCTTTGAAAACATAATAGAGAGGCCACCAATAAAGGTTGGACCATGAGACATAGCCCAAGAGTATTGGGTGAACTCCTTATTAAACCTGTTGTGTTTATATGTTTGCCTGTTATTTTTCCTTTAACTGCTTCAATGCCTGCGTTTTTCACAATCTTATCGATCCATTGCATAAAATAACATAGGCACATCCATGCACATGAGTCTGTAATACCTTATTAATTGTCTTTGATCAATTCAAAATCAAGTAGTACCAGAGCTCTAGGTTGTTAAGGTTATACAAGCTTGTGTTGGATCTTTTTTGTCGAATGATAACTAGACCAAATCTTAAAATTAGTAGAAGGAGAGTTCATTGAAGCTAACCCAGAAATTGGAAGCGTCTATCCTAAGAGAAAAATGTCAGAATAAAGTCCCTAGGAATCCGAATCCTAGTTCATGGACAGTTTCATGACCATGAGAGCCATGGCAGAAGAAATGTATAAAGTATTTAAGAAAGGTAGAGGTGAAGAGTAATCAACCTCCAAACAAGATAAAGGAGTAGAAGACCCTCTTCTAGTTGCCCACCTAGAAGGCAAAGGAAAAGAAGAGAAGCCCTCCCCACCATCTCCCCCATCATCATCTTATTCACACAAAGAAAGCCCCAGAAAGAAAAAGAAGAAACCATCTTTGATTAAATTAGATGTGAAGTTTGATTTGCCAGTTTATGATGGAGAATTGAATGCAGAGAAGCTAGATAACTGGACTAGACAGATTGATGTATATTGCAGAGTGCAAAACATCAATTCAGAAAGGAGGAAGATTTAGCTGGCTAGCCTACACCTTGGAGGCACTACCCTAGTATGGTGGAAAGGCAGGACGCAAGATGATTTGAAGAAGCATGGTAAAATTCTTTCTACCTGGAATGAATTTGTTTCTGCAATTAAAACAAAATTGTATCCACTAGCCTATATGTAGCAAGCTATGATGAGTTGCCAAACTCTTCACCAATTGAAAGGGCAACGAGTACAAGGTTACAACCAGGAATTTAGAAAAAGAGCTTTGATTCTAGGCATTTCTTTAGACTCACCTGAAACTTTGTTGAAGTATATAGTTGGTCTACATAGTTCTTTGAGACATATCATTCTCATGTTTAATCCCAATAGCATCGATGAGGTATCTATGTAGGCTACACATCTAGAGGCCAGAGGCAAGAATGTGAACCTAGAAGTTGGGGAATCATCAAAACCCTCTGCAAGCAAGAGCAAGGAAAAGGGAAAGAAGAAATGGAAAGAGAGGAAGACAAATGTTGTACAAAAGACCAAACCTTCATGCACTCACTACAAGAAGGATGGGCATGATGATGAACACTATTGGATTTTGCATCTCGAGCTAAACCCAAGAGGTATGATGGAAAAAAGAAGAAGAATCTTGCAGCTATTTAGAAGGATTTGGGGTCAGACTCAGGGGATGAAACAACAATTGCAACCACATGTTTAAAAGGTAAAAATTGTGAAGCATCTACTAGTAATTTTACATAATCTACTGATAATGAAGAAAATGAAAGGGAAAGACATGACGCTTTTCATATTAGGTTTCTTTCCAAGTACCAAAAAATTGATACTTTGTTTAATAGTGGCTCAAAAATAAATTTAATTTCTGAAGCAATTGTAAACAAACTTTACTAACCACACCTCACAAGAAGCCATATCCATTGGGTTGGTTATGTGATAAAGCAAAGCTACAAGTGACTAGACAATGTAAACTTTGGTTTTCTATTGGATCAACATTTGTAAATGAGGTTGAGTTAGATATTGTTACCTTGGATATATGTGGAATTGCTTTAGGAAGTCCTTACTTGTATGATAGAAAAGCCATTTCGTATAGGGCTGAAAACAAGTATCAACTCATTAAAGATGGAATTGAATATATTGTAAGAGCTCATAAACTCAAAAACAATTACACTCTCATAAACTCAGGGCAGATGAAAAGAATTGTAAATTCATGCAAGTAATTTTTACTGATGGTTGTAAAGGAAAAGAAACTTGATAAAACCAATGTATTTGAAGGTTGTAATGCTAAACAGAAAGCTAATTTAGAAAAAGTTGTTTCAGAATATGATATGCTATTTCAAGAACCTAAAGGTATGCCACCCAAAAAGGAAATAGTAGATGATATTAATTTGCAGCGAGATGCTCCACTGCCTAACATCGGAATCTATAGGTTGTCTACTTTAGAGAATGCAAAAATCAAGAATCAGGTACAGGAGCTACTCGAGAAAGGGTTCATAAGACCTAGCACATCACCATGTGGGTCTCCAATTGTCTTGGTGAGAAAGAAATATGGTCATGGATAATGTGCATTGATTACCGAGCACTGAATAAGATAACGATAAAAATCATTATCCACTCCCTCGTATAGATGATCTATTAGATCAGTTGAAAGAAGTTTTCTACTTTTCCAGGTTGGACTTGCATAGTGGCTACCAACAGGTTAGAGTTGCTGAGCAAGATGCAAGGAAGAATTTTTTCAAAACAAAGCAAGGATTGTATGAGTGGTTGGTTATGCATTTTCGCTTAACTACTGCTCTTGTTACTTTCATGAGAGTAATGAATGATGTACTCAAACCTTTTATTTATGATTTTTTCATTGTATATTTAGATGACATTCTTATATTTAGTAAAACATGGGAAAAACATTTGAATCATGTAAAGAAGACCCTAGATTTTTTGAAAAGAGAAAATGTTTATGTTTATCTATCAAAATGTGAATTTGGCAAAACATCTTTGAATTATTTGGATCATATTGTAGGGGGTGGTGAATTGAAGATAGATCCCTCTAAGGTTGCAGCCATTGTAAACTGGCCTAAACCCAATTTTTCTATAAAGTTAGAAGCTTCCTAGGAGTAGCATAGTATTGGAGAAAGTTTATTTCTAACTTTTCCTTGATTGCAGCTCCCTTACATGCTTTAATAGGATTGAATAAGGTGTTTTAGTGGGGATGCAAACAACATAAAGCCTTTGAGACCTTAAAAGAAAATATCAGTACAACACTTGTACTAGCACTCCCCGATCTTCAAAGACCCTTTGAGATTGAGATGGATGCCAGTGACTATGTGATGGGAGTAGTGTTGATGCAACATGGTAAACCCATATGTTATCATTCTGAGACATTTAATTCTGGAGTAGATAATTATCCCACATATGATAAAAAATTGTATGCATTAGTACAGAGTGTAAAAAAGTGGAAACATTATCTAATGGGCAAAGAGACAGTTATAAATACTGATCATCAACCACTTCAATATTTACACTCACAAATAAAGTTGCAACAATCAAGACACTATAGGTGGATGGGTTTTCTACAATAGTTTCATCTTGTCATCAGATATTAAAAGGGCATACACAATAAAGTTTCAAATATATTGTCCAGACCAATCATAAATGCATCTAATATATTTAAGCATAAGTCAGTATTGCATGAAAGCTACATTGAACAATATGCTCAAGATATAGATTTCAAAAATGTATGTGCAACTTTAAGTCATGGAAAACAAGAAGAAGAATTGGATTATCATGTTAAGGACCAACTCTTTTATCATTTGGGAAATTTATGCATTCCTGAAACCAAAAGAGTAAAGATAATTTGAGAAGCACACTCTTCTCTAATATCAGGTCACTTTGGCGTAAGTAAAACAGCTGCACATCAGCAAAAATTTTGTTATTGGCCCAAAATGAATGAGACAGTTTCTAGATATATAAGAGGGTGTACCATGTGTGCTAAAAGCAAGCCCAGTAATAGAAAACTAGGCTTGTACACTCCACTACCAGTTCCTTCTCATCCTTGGGAAAGTATTTCCACGGACTTTGTTGGGGGATTGCCTAAATCTAGAAAAGGTCATGACTCTTTGTATGTTATTGTGGATAGGTTTAGTAAAATGTGTATTTTAATACCTTGTAACAAACATATTACAACTGAAAAAACAACAAAGTTGTTCTTTCAACATGTATGGGTTCATTTTGGATTATCCACTTCCATTGCATCTGATCGAGATTCCCGATTTTTTGGGAAGTTTTGGTGTATTCTGTGGGAATTAATGGACACCAAACTGAAGAAGAGCACAAACTTCATCCACAAACAGATGGCCAAACAGCAGTGGTCAATATGACAGTAATCCAATTTCTCAGAGGCTATTGCAGCAAACATCCCAAGCTTTGGGATGAACATTTGTGTTATGTGCAGCATGCTTACAACCGGGCTAAACATTCTTCTACATAGGGATCTACTTTTGAGACCTGTTTCGGTTTCATACAAAGGTCTCCCTTGGATTTTGTCTTTGGTAAAGACATAGCAGTTGATAGACACAATGATGTGGACAAGGCAACCAAGTTCATTGAACAAATCCAAGAGATTCACCAGGTGGTACGGGAATAGCTGGAAAATAGCCAAGTCAAATACAAGGCAAGGCATCATAAGCATCAGACTGAGCATAGTTTCCAAGTTGGTGACCAATTCTGGCTGCATATTAGCAAAGACAGAATGCAAGGTGAAGGTAAGAAGCTGAAGCCGATAAGGTATGGACCTTTCAAGATACTTGAGAAAATCGGTGAGAATTCTTTTCGCCTTGATTTTCCAGCTTACATGCACATCTATTCAGTAGTTAATGTAGAAAGCTTAAGACTATTTGAAGCTTCATTGATTGAAGATGTTGAAGAGTAGATTAAATTCCCTTCTATTGATGATCTATTGCTTGACTATCTCAATGAATTGCAATAAGACACAGTTCTGGACAAGAAGGTGAGAACTACGCATAGAGGGCATGTTAAGTACATTAGGATTGGGCTCAAAGGTTCAAAACCAAGCAGTGCGAGATGGATAGAAATTGGGCAAGCGAGGAATCTATATCCTCACTTGATTGATGCTTAAAAACCTACTTTTGGTGGTCCAAAAACTTTTTCAGTGGGAAGGCCATGATCCAAATGGGATCCTAGAGCACTATCTAAGTTTTCATGAACTCTTTAAAAATCATGCCAAGGATTAAAATCTTATAAAGATCAAGCTTATTGGAGATATCTTCATAACAGTTACAATTTGTGGTCAGTGTAGAGCAACGAGGACCATCGATCAAGCCCGCAGACCGTCGGCACATGGTAATGTGCATACTGCAGATTAGAAATCTGAATGCCGTTTCACAAAATGGGGGTAGTTTTGCAGGGAAAACACCTTAAAGAAGGAAAGGCTACAAGCACCCGAACCTGAAAAATTATATAATGCAACGGATGTCATTCCAATTATGTGGAAGCAGGATTCCACAAAACCAACAGAATATCGGAGGGGCTTCGAGCAGTAAGTGGTTTCAACCGAGTCCCGCTCGATTCCATACATCAAGTGCCACGGGTCCCGTGGAAGAGAGAGAAAATCATTCACATCGGACGGGTAAACATCATGCTACTTAGCTGCTTGATATGACTGATGATCGTAGGATCTGGGGCCCCTAGATCAATGGCGGAGATGCATTTTGATGGATGAACGAATTTGGCAAGGTCAACAGGCATAGTTGTATAAGATTTGAAGTCTTATATGGACGATACGTTGGTAGAAGGTCATGTTTCATGATCATTCTTGGAGTTAATGGAAGAAACGGTCATTTTGAAAACGTCCAAGAGAACTAACACTTAGTTCGTTATGAAATGGGTGACCACCTCCCTGTGAGGAGTTATACAGTGATGATTACACAGAACAGAGGGATTCAAACGGACAGAGGCAGGGGGACTGGATAGCCAGGAAGCAGAAATGAACAATCAGAAAGCAGATTTGCTTTAAAGCCACAAGCTAACAAAGAAAGAAAGCAAGTGAGTTAGTAAGCCGAAAGCAGAGAGAGGAAGCCAAGTTGACCTGTAGAAGCAAAGGCAGCATCTAGCTGGAGTCCAGACAAAGACAGAGAGAGTCAAAGAGTCTGTGTGCTCCATAGAAGGCTTGAGAGATTGAAGCACACTTCTTTGTAATGCCTGTAATGTATGAGTCTCTGTTTGGGATCATACTATTGTGACCAATAGAGGTCAAGAGTTTAGTCAGGAGAGTCTGTGTACTCTAGAGACTTAGGGAATCCAAGTATGATCTTACTGATTTGTATCTATTGAGTGAGACTCAAATTGAGCTCAATGTTGTAAAAATTCTTCTTTGAAAACTTAATAGAGAGGCCACCACTAAACGCTGGACCGAGAGACATAGTCCAGGCGTATTGGGTGAACTCCTTATTAAACTTGTTGTGTTGATATGTTTTCCTGTTATGTTTTCTTTAACAGCTTTAGTGCCTATGTATTTCACAATCTTATCAATTTGTTGCATAAAATAACATAGGCACATCCATGCAAATGAGTCTATAATACCTTATTAATTGTCTTGGATCAATTCTAGATCAGTATGACAATATTAACTTGGAGGAAGTGTCTTCCTACAACTACCTAGGAATTGGTATTCATCACAAGCTCAACTGGAACTATAGTATTGAGAAATGGATTAATGGGGGATGGAAAGCTTATTCTGGTCTTGAAAATAATTGTAAAATGGAAAACCTGATAATGTGGGATAGAAAGATGTTCCTCTTTGGAACTTTAGTCACTAGGTTATCTTATATGGATGTGAGGTTTGGGGTTGTAACATCTTTAGAGAATCCTGTAGAATGATTGAGCAAATCTAGAAGCGTTTTATAACATATAACCTCAAAATTAAAAGAAACACACCGTATCCTATTCTCCATATAGAAGTGTGTCTTTCCCCTATCAAGAGCTTAGCTATAACTAGGCTTCTATTGTCCAAACACAAACTCGATAACATAGGAGACCATTGACTTCCTAATCTAGCTTTAAATTCCAGCCAAAACCACCTAAGGCTCAAATGAGGTTGGTATAAACACACTAGGGCCTAGTTACACCATTGGGAGATCGATGAGAATGTTGCATTGAAAAACATTAATAACATTAAAAATATTGTCACTTAAAAATTTTGGTTAACCGTGTTTAATTGTTTCATCAAAGATTTGTTTAGAGTCTAGTTGCAACTCCCAAAAAATTAATTTATCCTTTTCACCATCTTATTGGTTGATAAGAGGAACTACACAAGGATGTATTTAGGTAAAACCGGGAGGGGATAGCTTGGGGGATTGGTGAACAAGTCAACTACGAAACTAATTGATGGTTTTAATGTGAAAATAATAGTCTTGATGACCACAATTGATGCTTTGTATTTGTTGGAGAAATGTCAGTGGAGGGACAAGTGTGTTGCCTATTGTTTGGTTACTCCACACAGAGTTGCTCTAGCTACAACCGAAGATGAATATGTGCGTGAAAGTTAACATCGTGAGGCTTGTTCCAGTTCAGAATTCTATCCTAGTAGTATGATGGGATTCATACCTTTTATCCTATCAATGGCTAGTGGGTTTGGATGTGCAGAGTGAAAAGTTTCTCCAATGCTCGATGTTTACTGGAATTTTATGCACAGAGTGGAAGTTGCTCCAATGTTCGACGTTTGCTAGAAGTCTATTTACAGAGTGAAAAGTTGCTCCAATGTTCGACGAATCAGCCACTTAAAAGAGAAGTTACTACATTCTTTGGCTATAAAGCAAGGTTTATATATTTTATGCATATGTTTGCTAAAAAAATAAATTAGGAAGGACTTTTCATAAGCTTAGAAGAATTGTCTTGGCATCAGGTTAGTATCTATTTAAAAGATTACACTTGAATTTTGTATAAGAGAGATAAAGTTTTGTGTCATTCTATAAAAACATTATAAGTGAATGTGGGTTGTTTCACACATAGAAAATAAGTATTTGTTTGAAAAGAGCACATATACATATGCACCAAAAAAAGGAGAATAAGAAGAAGACAGTAGTTATTAGATTTATGGAAAAGTGAATTTTTTGCACAAGAAATGGTTAAGTAGATACTTTTTAAAAACAATATGACTTCTCCATGCATGAAAAATATTACCGTTGTGTTCAAGTTCCTCGAAAAGAGATATGAATTTGGTTTCTTAAAAAAAAACATGTGAGTGATTATGTATATATTTATTTTAATATTTTTTAAAAATAATTCTTGCACATGAATATTTCAAGTAAAAGACATCAATATATATTATATCTTGAAAGGGAAATAAGTTGAATTAGTTTTCTCTGGAAAAATATTGTTTTGAAAAAGAGCATGTATTGAATATTAAAGTTTCTTTTCAAGAATAATATTGATGAAATTAATGGAGAAATGTATTATTGGAGAGAATCCGTTCATTAGTTATTTGTGAGACTTAGATTAGGAATTAGTTCCTACATTTTAGGTGGTTGTTCCAACTCTCGTACTTGCATGTAAATTATTTATTCATGATGATTAATAATGAATGTGTAGAGCAGATTAATGATGAATGTGTAGAGCATTTTGCTAGAGGTTGTTTCCAGGGGAAGCTCCTCACTTGTGAGCTACTGAATTTGATGAATATATTTTTTGTCTTCCATTTTGAACACGGTATTAGAGCAGGTGATTTTTTGGCAGCTGTGAGAGTGCCTAAGTTTTAAATGTGTTAGAAAACCTACACAGATGAATGTAGCTAGTAAAGGTTGCACACACAACTTTGCAGAGAAAAAACACAAAAAAAATCGAAAGAACAAAAAGAATTATTGATTAACAAAAAATTGGTTACAATGCTCATGATATACTACATGAGAGTCAACTAATATGTATCACTGGGTGAAGATCCAAAGGTAATGTTCCATAGTGGTGATCAATGAGAGGACTCGACACCTACAACAAGTTCTAGAGAGAACTATCCAATTGTGAAGTGAAAGGAGGAGCAAATCAGGGACTAAATCATGAAGAAAGGGTCTTTCATGTAGTCCAATATATGCATGGACAATCAAAGGTGCCAATCTGGTGAAGATTCCAATGTTGAAGCCTTGGATGTGAGTGAATGCTCTAACTAAGTGTCTACATGTGCCAGTAATGAAGGTCCTAGGTGTGTAGTACCTCCAACACCCCCTTGAACACCACTATGGGGAAAAATAGCAATGGGCCCTGGTAACTAAGGCCAAAGGTCACCCAAAATATAGTGCAACTTGTACTAAAATTGAGGAAAGAGGGAAAACCTCGTTGGAACCCCCCTCCGCCCCCCCCACCCAAATATACAATGTGATCAAAAGAAAAGAGGAAGAAAAGACAGTTACTAAGCAACTGTGTCCTTCACTCAAAGACAATCGCACAAAGAGTGAAACTTCTGCTCAGTCAATGTCTTGGTTAAGATGTCTGCAGTCTATTCTGCTGAAGGATAGAACTAAAAATCAATGACCTGATCATGTACTAAGTCTCTGATGTAGTGCATATGGATCTCTATGTGCTTTGCCTACTGTCGCTGTGCTAGATCCTTGCAAAATTTGAGAGTGTTGTGGTTGTCACACTAGATGATAGTACGCTGGTGGAACTTGATGCTCAACTTAGTGAGGAAGTGTTGTAGCTAGAGAGGCTGAATGGTGATGTTGATTACTCCTCTATACTTGACCTCAACTGAATAGAGAACAATAACAACCCGCTTCTTGCTCGAAAAATAGATGGGGCCAGACCCTAGACTGAGTGAATATTCAGAGGTGGACTTGCGATCAATGTTGTCGCCTGCCTAATGAGAATCTGTGAATCCAAGGAGATTCGATGTAGTGCCTAATGCATAGTGAATCCAGAAGGTGATGGTGCCTTGCACATATTGGAGGATGCACTTGGCAGCGTTCAAGTGTAACTCATCTGGCTCTTGTATGTATCTAGAAATTGCCCCTACTGCATATGAGAGATTTGGTTTGGATTGGGTGAGGTATAGTAAGCTCCCTACTAGCTGTTGCTAGAGAGTACTATCAATTAATGGAGTGTCACCTCCATCCTCAAGGCGGACCCCAGACAGAAAAGGAGTCAGTGCTGGCTTGTAGTCATTCATGTGAAATCTCTCAATGAGATCCTGTGCATACTTAGCTTGAGAGAGTTTGATGCTTATGGCATCCTGGCTGATCTCAAGACCAAGAAAGAAGTGTAATGGACCCATGTCCCTCATCAAGAACCTATCATGCAAGGTCCTCTTGACTGCGCCAATGACTAAAGCTGAGTTGCTGGTGATCAGGAGATCATCCACATACAACATTAAGATAAGAAGAGAGTCATGTGTGCTGAGCATGTAAACATTTGGATCAGACTTACATCTTTCAAAGTTTTGTGATAAGAGAAAAGAATCCATCTTCGCATACCAAGCTGTCGGGGTATGCTTAAGGCCATAGAGATACTTCTTCAATCTTTAGACCAAAGATGAATCCTAAATGAAACCATGTGGCTGCTCCATGTAAATCTCCTCAGATAGGTATCCATGAAGAAAGGCATTCTTTACATCCATCTGATGTACTTCCCACCCTTGGGAAACTGCAATGACAAGTGCAAAGCGTATGGAATCCATCTTTATTACTAGAGCAAATGTCTCATCATAATAAATTCCAGGCACTTACTAGAAGCCTTTGGCTATTAGCCTGGCTTTCTGTCTAGTGATTTGCCCATCTGCAACACTATTGGTCTTATGGACCCAGTTACATTTGACAAGTTTCCTTCTTGAAGGAAGGGGGACCAAATCCGGGGTTTGGTTCTCAAGGAGGGAGTTGTACAACACATCCATGGTGGACTCCCAAGAGGAAATCCCAATAGCCTCAGCATTAGACTGCGGATCAGAAGACTGAACCAAATGACAATGTCGGGATGGCGTTAGTTCAATGGTAGTGAGGGAAAGAGGAGGCTCAATAAACTCTAAGCCAGTCCTCCATATATTAGAATTATCCCCCACTAGACCATTTCTAGCAGCTGGGTGGTCTTATACGATATCTCACATAAGCTCCTTGTTCTCTGATTTATGACAGGAGAAGTTGATTCACTGCCAGAAGCCCGATCTGGGCTTGGATGTGGATCATCATATGCATGCTATGAATTTGTATTTTAAGACTCTGTCTCTACATCTACATGCTCTACCTCAGCATTTGCATGGTCTGTATCTCCATCTAAGTGTACTAAGTCATCAACGTGGTCATGAGGTAGATAAAAGGTGTCCACATGCGGAAATTGAGATGCATGTGAGAGACTTTCATCAAATTGGACACTTTGCTCAATGATGAGCTTGTCCGTAGAGCAAATAAAGAGTTAGTATCCCTTCACAGCATCAGGGTATCCAACAAGGATGCATTCAATGCTTTTTGGATCAAGAGCTTTCCTCTTTTCACAGGGGATCCTAGCCCATGTTCGGGAGCCAAAAACACGAAAGTGGGTGACCTCCAGTTTAATGTCTCTCCCAGCCTCAAAGGGGGTTTGATCCTTGATAGATCTATGAGGATATCTATTCTGGATGTAGTTAGCACAATTAAGTGCTTCAGGCCATAACTTATGAGCTAGTGAATTAGCATGCAACATGAAAAATGCCATCTCTTTGAGAGATCGATTCTTTCTCTCAGCAACTCCATTCTGCTACAGAGTGTATGGAACTATGGGCTCAAGGCAAAGGTTCTGAAGTGATGTTTTAGCATATTCTCCCCATTTTCTGTATAGAGGGCTCTGATCTTTCTCTCTAACTGTGTCTCAACTAGTGCTTTGAATTCTTGAAAGTGCGCAAAAACTTCAGATTTGGCCCTGAGAAGATACACCCAAGTATACCGTGAGAAATCATCAATAAATGTAAGCAAATGCCTTGATTTGTTAATGGAAGGATGAGGACAAGGCCCCATGAGATCACTATGGATTAGATCTAGAGGAGAGGATGCTCTGTGAGTGTTGTCAGTGTCAAAATTTTCTCTAGGATGTTTGCCAAGGATACACCCTTAATAAATCCTTTGGAGAAATTGATATTTGGCAAGCCTCCCACCATCTCATGCTTGCTTAGCTACTGCATATACCTGTAATTTAAGTGACCAAACCTCTGGTGCCAAAGCCTACTACTATCATCAACATGTTTAAGTAATAAGGAGGAATCAGATTCGATAAATTCAGAAAATGTATACAGCCCAGCTCCATTGTTTACCACAACGGTTGCAATTTTGGAGCTGCTATGTAGGTCATATATGTTCATTGCATCTAGAGTGAATTCCACTCTCTTTTCGGTGACATAATGAGCAATCTGATAAGCTAAAAGTAGGTTTATGAAAATTATGGAACATGAAGCACATCTTCAAAGCTTTTGTGTAAAATTTCCACTCTACCTTTTCCGGTGACCTCACTAGTTGGGTCATCTCCCATGAGGATGGGAGGTCCTTGGCATGCATCAAAAGATGAATAGACTTCCTTTGCAGTAGCCATATGATGTGATGCACCAGAATCTATAATCCATGCATCAGGGGAAGAGTTAATTGCAACTAAAGCATGAAAATTGTTACCTTTCCTGTGTGGCGGATCCTCAATTTTCTTCTTGGTGCCCTGAGGGATGTCGTCCCCAAGGTTGTGCTTCTTAAGGATTTCTGCTATTTGCTCAATTTGTTTCTTCATGCAAGAGGATTAAGGATGGAATCCTTGGTGACAGTAGGTGTATTTTTATCCTTTCTTCCCTTTCTCATTTCTAGAGCTGGAGGAGTCATTGAAGGGCTTGGTGTATCCTTCCTTCTCTAGATGGTAATGTTCTTTTCCCTTGTCTTTCTGCTACTGATTTTTCTGATTTGAATCAGATCTATGATTTTTATTGTGGATTCCATCATGCACAACAAGGGCATGCACTTTTGGAGGTTTGATTTTCGCCATGCCAATGAGTTTATCTTGCTCAAAGCGAGGGGCTCCATCTACTCTTTGAGAGAAGGCATAATGTAGGATTTACCTGTTACAAGCTTTACTATATGAAATTTCGACACAAAGATGGAGTATTTTGGTCCAAGCTTTGACATAATAGACAGAACTTGGCTACTCTCCTCCTTGGATTTGTCAATTCCACAACCCTTGATTTGGAGCAATAGATCATTATATTTGGTGAAGAAGTATTGAATTCTGTCATAGTTCCATGGATCCAATGAGAGCAGCTCCACTTCAAGCAGATGTCCTTTCATCTCATCCTATTTCACGTAGAGTTCTTCAACCTTTTTCCATATCTCATTGGGAGTACTGCAGGTAGATAGATGAAACTGCAACTCTGGGGAGATGCACATGCATATGGATCCATGGGCATCAACCATGTGGTTGAGGTACTTGGATTTATCTATGGCTAAAGTTGGTTCCACTTCTATAGCCATGGGAATGTTGTACAACCCTTTCTAATGAAGGTAATGAGAAATTTGGTCCTTCATTTGTGATAGTTGTATGATGTTAGGGTTGGTGCTTTGGGAAAGTCTATTTCTTTGTTGATATTTGATCTCTAAGTTATACCTGCAAAATAAAGTACTGGTGTACCTTTTATCTAGCAAAATGTGGGCTATGATAGAATGTAAATGTGTTAGAAAACCTACACAGATGAATCTAGCTAGTAAAGGCTGAACACATAGCTTTGCAGAGCAAAAACACAAAAAAATCTAAAGAACAAAAATAATTATTGATTAAAAGGGAATAGGTTATAATTCTCATGATATGCTATATGAGAGTCAACTAATACACATCACTGGGTGAATATCCCAAGGTAATGTGCCAGAGTGGTGAGCAATAAGAGGACTCGACACCTAGAACAAGTTCCAAAGAGAACTAGGCCGTTGCGGAGTGAAAGGAGGAGCAAATCAGGAGTAAACCATGTAGAAAGGATCTTGCATGTAGTCCCATGCATGCCTGGATAATCAAATGTGCCAATCTGGTGAAGATTCCAATGTTGAATCCTTGCATGTCAGTGAATGCTTTAACTAAGCGTCTGCATGTGCTAGTAATGAAGGTCCTAGGCGTGTAGTACCTCCAACATAAGTGGTAGTATTGTTTCTTATGGTCACTTGTGCGAAGAAGGTCTAGTGAGGGGGCAGATTACTATGGAATAGAATGAGAGAAAAAAAAATTCAGAGGTAAAATTCGATTAATGCATATTTTTCGGTCAATAGTAGCATTCCTCTATAAGGTGATCAGCATGGGATTTGGTGGGAGATCAACATTGTTCATTGTTAACACAACCATGTTGTGAAGATTCTCACATTGCTCCTAGTCGATGTGGAGGTTGGCTTCCTGGGCAATGTGGACTAGTTATTTTTTTCGAGGCGTTGTTGCGCAAGCGTGGAGATTGGTGCAGTTACCTGGTGTGGAGATCATGGATTTGTGTGATGTGGCTACCTAGTAATCCTTATCTTAGATATGAGAACATAGTGGTAAGGAGTATAAAGAGACAACTCAATGTTGTTGATCGAAGGAGCCAACGGGAGGGAAATAATGAGGTGATCTCAAAATAATTTATATTTTGTGGCTCGATCGCCCTTTTAATGTGATCACCATGTTTTTGTAGAGGCTGAGGGTGTGAAAAACAATGAATTTATGGAGTGCTGTTGTTGTAGAGCTCATCATGGCTCTTCAATTAGTAGAATAGTGGCAAACATGATGGCATCATTAGCATTAAAAACACAACCATAAAAAGCATTCCAAGAGTGTTGAACTATAGTTTGCATAAATATGTAAATCTAGAATAGTGAATGCTACCAAATTCTAGCATTTGTGGCCCATTCACTGCTCATTTGGAAAGTGTTCTTGTTGTAGAATCATGGCTTTAGATCTATTTTGTACATCTGCATAGTCATGTTTCTTATTGCAAGCTCGATCTGTGGCTCTTCTGATCAGGTCGATCAGGCATGAGGGCGGTTAGTGGTAGATTTCTGAGTGTGCAGATCGAGGTCAAGGGTCATTCTATGGCTACATAGATGTAGATGTAGTTGTGTAGGGTCGTAATAACTTCCATCTCTACACAAAATATGGTGTGTTGGTATCGTTGATCGAAGGTTGATTAGTGGCTGACTTCCTTGCATGAGATTGTTGCACAAGCTTAGAGAAATATTGCAGTGTGTGCCATTGTGGAGAATAATGGTGGAGCAATGTTGTGATTGTGTAGATATGTGATATTTACCAACAGATTGATGGATTTGTAACCTTGACATTGGTTTTTTTAGTTGCTAGAGAAACCTCAAGCGTTGATGCATGAGAGAAGAGGAGGAATCAAATCGTTGAAAATAGGGTCTTTTTGAAACCACTATTTTTTCTTTGTTTTTTTTTAAAGGGTTATAGTATTTTTTAAGGAAAACATTGTGGTTGGGGGCACCCATCTAAAAGTGTTTGTATTAAGAGCACCATTTATTTGAGATCTGGAGATAGATCTGTTTTTTCAATTGTTGGAGGTTGAATGGTTTTTGAGGTAGACCTTTCAAGATGAATAATTAGATGGGAGAGGCATACTTGAACAAGAACAATAGGCTTCATGGATCCAATTATTCTAATTGGGAATTCAATTTTCAGACACTTCTTTAGGGGAAAAATGCATGAGAAATTGCAAGCAGTCATGAATTGAAGCCTGTCACAACTACATTCGAAACAACATCAACAATACAAGACTGGGAAAAGATGGAAAATAAAGAAAAAGTGTTGCTAAAATTGTCAGTGAAATATTATGTTATCCCTCACACTTGAGAATGTAAATCAACAAACGAAATCTGGACAACTCTCAAGGACCTGTACGAGATAAAAAACACAAATCACCCATTGTTTCTAAAGAGCAAGATTGTCTGCATTAAAATTGAGAAGAATGAATGAGTGGTTGCATTCATCTCTCGAATCAAGGAGCTCAAAGATAAGTTGGGCGACATAGAGAAGATAGTGTTAAACATTTATTCCATCACGATTACCATGAATGGTATGACTCATGAATATCATATGGTTATCACTGGCTTGAATGCGAGAGAGAAAGCCCGCAAATTTGAAGAACTGACCGGGATCCTAATGCAGGAGAAAGAAATGAAGATAACTCTGGAACCCCAGAGTTCAAATATTTCTTTAATGGTGAAGACAAAGCCCTTCATAGGAAAGGAAAGTGCAGGATAGAAGGGCGAAGGTACACAAAAAAGAAAGACACCTCAAGGTATGGCTTTGAACAAAAGTGTTTCAGCAACCAAATGTTTCTACTGTGATAGACTTCGTCATATTGCTAAGTATTGTCATAAGAAAAATCTTGATGAAGGTCGACATAGAAATAAGAAGCATGAATGGAACTTTTCTAATGAATATTATAATCAAAGCCTTAAATTATTTGTATCTGATTCTACATTCTCTGCTGAAGATAATGAAGCAGAAACATGGTTCGTGGACTCAAGAGTTTCCACTCACATGACAGGTAAAATACATTGGTTTGAAGATTTCAAAGAAACAAGTAGTGGTGTTAATATCTACCTTGGTAATGATAGAGGGTACCAACTCAAAGAGTATGGTAATATTATTTTCATACTTCCTGATGCAAATATTAGGCATATTCAAAATGTAATGCATGTACCTAGAATGAAAAAGGATATGATCTTTGTTTCTATGATAACATATCAGAATCTTAAGTTATATTTTTTTTAGTCTTATTGTGTTATTGAAGAACTGCTAGATCATATAAAGCCAATTGCATTAGGTATTCAAGTGGGAGGATTATATAACTTGAATGTAAGAAGTGAACTACACCAAGCGTTGACTTCATCGGCTATGATTGCAGAAGACTTATGGCATTAAAGGTTCTTTCGTATCAATTTTAATGACCTGCTACTACTTAAGAAACGAGGTACCATCAATGTTCTTCCTATTTTAAAGAATGTTCATGTTGATTGTGAAGCATGTGCTCTCGAGAATATGCACAAAGATGGTTTTCATGTAAAATTAGATAGAAAGAAGTGAGATATATTAGAGCTTGTGCACACTGATTTATATGGGCCGATGCAAATGAGGTCATTAGGATGTGCCTATTATTTATTATTATGTGTTGATTATTTCATGATATTTACTTCGGTATATTTTCGTAGAAAGAAGATCCATGCATTAGAATATTTTAAAGAGTTCAAAATCATGATTGAAAAATATATAGGGAAATTCATCAAATTCTCCACTCAGAATCAAGGGGGAGAATACAAGAAGGGTGTTTTCAACAAATATTACAAGGACCATGGGTTAATTTAGAGGTTGACAGTAACCCACACTCCTTAATAGAACAAGGTTGGAAAGAGGAAGAACAAAATCCTTGTGGAGTGTGCACGAAGCATGTTAAAAGGTAAGAACATGTCCACTGGCTTTTGGGCAGAAGCATTAAATATTGCAATATATGTTAAGAATAGGAGTCCAAAAAAATTCCTTGGTTTGAAAAGTCCATCTGAAGCTTTATTAGGTTTGAATATTTTAGTTAATCATTTAAGATGTTTTGGTTCCAATTCTTTTGCTCACGTTCGAAAGGAGGATAGGAAGAAACGAGATTCGAAGGCCATTAAATTCATTTTTGTTAGGTACTAATCAAAGTTTAAAGCTTATAAATTTTTTAATCCCTCTACTCATGAAGTGCTTGCAAGTAGCGATGTAGTATTCCATGAGAAAGTTGATGATGGAAACCATGATAGAGGTAATGAAGGATGACACATGCCTTTGCGGGTGGAAGATGGAAGTGATGAAACAAGGGACAACCATGAGCAACAGTAGCAACAATAGTAGCAGCAATAGAAAAAGGAAGATGTGGATGGTAAAAATACAGATAGTAGGCCAAGTCCACCAAGGAATGATCAAAATAGATTTGAAGCCAGTCCACCATTCAAGAGATCGGGTAAGCAAATTCAGTTTCCAGTAATATATAGGGATCATGCTCTTATAAATAGTATGTTAAATTTTGTTGAATTCTCTAATTATAAAGAACCAAGTCAATATAGTGAATAGAGGAATATGAGTCAATACTTAAAAACAAAACCTAGGATCTAGTTGAACTACCCAAAGGCAAACAACACATAGGTTGCAAATGGTTATAATAGCCTAAATTTAAAGCAGATTGGAGTATAGACAAATATAAAGCTAGGCTAGTTGCAAAGGGGTACTCGTAGAAAGAGGGCATAGACTATGAGGAAGCCTTCAGCCCTATAGCTAAATTAAACACAGTTAGAATGTTAATTCTTTTAGCTACCAAACATCATTGGATGATACACCAACTAGATGTCAAATATGCATTCTTAAATGGGTAATTAAAAGGAAGGGTATTTAATGTAACTTGAAGGGCTTGTTAAACACGTGGAGGAACATTTAGTCTTTAGATTGAGGAAAGCATTGTATTCACTAAAATAGGCACCTAGGTTGTGGTATGATAAAATTGATTCATTTTTCCTAAAACATAGTTATAAAAGAAGCAAGAATGCCCCTAATTTGTATACCATGTTTGATGAAAAAGGGGAAATTATTGACTTCTTTACATGTAGATGATCTTAACATTATAGGAAATGTTGACGAACTCATTAAATAAATCAAAGAGAAGATGTCACAATTTTTTGAGATGAAAAACTTTGGAAAATTACACTATTATTTCGATATTGAAGTCAAGAGGGATTCTTACCAAATTTTTCTGTCTCAAGGAAAGTATGTTAGGAGCTTATTGAAAAAGTTCAGAATGGTTGAGTGAAAACCTGCCACATTTCCTTTACAACAGAATATTAAACTTCAAAATAATGATATTTCTAAGGAGGTTGATGCAACACTGTATATACAACTAGTTGGGACTCTAATTTACTTGACTACAACTAGGCTAGATTTAGCTTTTGTTGTTAGTGTATTAAGCCAATTCTTGTCAAATCCTCTTAAGAATCATTGGGTTGTAGCAAATTGCATCTTAATGCATCTTTATGGAACCTTAGACTTTGGTATTAAATATACTGATTCGTTTGATGTTAGATTGATAGGTTTTTAAGATTCAGATTGGGCCAAAAATCTAGATGAAAAAGGATCCATAGCGGTCTATGCATTCAACATTAGATCTGGGGTCATTGAATGGAGTAGCAAGAAGTAAAACACTATATCCTTATCTTTAGCAAAAGCAGAGTATCAAGTAATGTGTGCATTAACATGTGACACAGTTTGGTTGAGGAGAATTCTCCATGATGTTGGAGAAGAACAAAAAGATGCAACAGCTGTCAGATGTGACAATCAGAGCTCAATTAAACATGTAAATAACTCAGTGTTTCATAAAAATAAAAAGCATATTCATAGATAGTTTTACTTCGTTAGGGAGAAGGTTTAGTTAAAGGAAATCCATATTAAATATCATAATAATTGTGATAATTTTGCAGACATTTTTACCAAGCCACTTGGAAGAATTAAATTTGAGTTAGTTAGGGATATCTTAGGAGTACTAGTGAACCCTTTCTCCACTATGGGGGAGTGTTGAAATTAATGGAGAAATGTATTATTGGAGAGATTTAATTCATTATTTATGTGTGGGACTTAGGTTAGGAATTAGTTCCTAAATTCTAGGTGATTGTTCTAACTCTCCTACTTCCATGTAAATTATTTAATCATGGTGATTAATGATCAATGTGTAGAGCATTCTGCTAGAGGTGTTCTCTAGGTGAAGCTCCTCACCTATGAGCTGCTCAGTTTGATGAATAGATTTTTTGTCTTCCATTTTTAACAAACATGTAGTTGTATTCATGTGTCATAACTATTACGTCAATTCCTTTTGGAAAATATATTTTTGCATGCAAGTATAATACCTATAATGATATTTCTCTTGAATAAGGCGATGCTTCCATGGTAAAATAATAGCTATTATCGGAAATATTATGTATTCACATAGTGTGTTTATGTGCAAGAATCATAGTTGTAGTGCTAATTCCTTGCAAAAGGGTATATGTTCAATTTTGCTTGGGCCTTCAGCTGTTCATTCTTGGCCTTTACCTCTTGGAATTTTCCTTTTATATCTATGGTCTTGTCAGATGAAGAGTTGAAAGATGAAACTTCGGCAATCTGCTGTCTTTATATTCCTTGGGGAAGAGGTATGTATTGCGGGTATAAGGAATACTCAAATTGTGATAGGATTCTTGAGAAGAAATATTTTCTTTACATGCATGAAAATGTAACTATTTTGTTAGATCTTTTAAAGAGAAATGTGGATTTGTAGAACTATTGTGTTAGATTTTGTAAATAAAAAGATGGATTTATGTGCATAAAGGAATAATAATAATTATGTTAGATCTTGGAAAGGAATAAAAGTAACTACGTTCAATAAGTGCACTATCTGTCCTTTTTACAATACATATATCTGCATGCAAGAAATAAGGAGTAACACACTAGTTTTTTTTTTAGAACAACACAAGTCTTTGTGAAATAAATAGACTTTGTAAATAAATCTATGTTAGGTCACTATAATACCATTGATTCCACCATTACTGTTGTCATTGTAACCCTTATTGTTATTGTTGTGCCCTTATATTATTATTCTTATGTCGACTTTGATTATATTGTGACCCCTTAGACTGCTATATATAGAAAGGAGGCTTGTTAATTTGAATCATCTAAGAATTGTTCATTTTTGTAGTGTAAAGAAGGTTTCCACACCAAAGGCTTATTCTGAATTCATTGGTTGATCTTTTCTTCTATTTTTTGAGCTGGTTGCAAAACATTTGGTATGAAAGCTTTGGATTCTAGGGTTCTGTTGCTCCAACAAGGTCATCGTGGAAGTTTTGCTATTAATTTTTTTATACAAAGTTTCAAAAGCTGAAATTAAAAAAATATTGAGAGGAAATCTTTATGAACCTCGGGTCCAAATTTCATATCTTTTCTTGCAATATTTTCAGAGATATGGTCCAAAGAAGTTAGGGTTTTTGTAGGATCTCGAATTACAACCGAAACAGGTGACCTTAGAAAAATCATCATAGCTGTCTCTCTGAAGATCAGATTGAAATTTTGTAAGACGCTACAGAAAGAGGATGGATTGTAGTTTTATGTGCAACATTTTTAGGTCCAAAGGTTGAAACAACAACACATACCATGTCATGCAAGTCCAATCTACTCAATTAGCCTATAATTAGGGCATCGTGAGAGATTTTGCATAATTCTTTCTTGAAGAATGGAATATTGATCAGACTAGTGGTGTTACATACAGGACTCAGAGGGCTACCTTAGAACGTAATTTTAGACCTTGGAGATCCAAAATTACATAGATACAACAGATTTAATATTGACCTCTTACAAAGAAAAAAAAGGGTGTTTATTTTTATTTTTTAAATTGCATAAGTTTGGTTTGAAAAATTAATTTGAAGTGATTCAAAGGGAATAGTGAGGAATAATTATCATTAATTGATTCCCCAAAGAAATAAAATGGAAACACGTAATAAGTAACCTGAAAGATATACCATGACTCATGAAGAAGAGGAAGAAATGCAACATGATATATCAAAATTACGAGACCAAGTGCAACAATTTTCACTCTCTTAAAAAGTAACAAAAGCTAAGATGAATGGCATGGAAGCTAAGATGAATTGCATGGAAGCTAAGATGGATGGTTTGGAAGCTAAGATGGATGGAATGTAAGCTAATATGAGTGGTGTGGAAGCTAACAGGAACAACATGGAAGCTAAGATGAATGATGTAGAAGAAAATATTAAAGGCAACATGGAATATTTGAATACAGATTTGAAAAAGTTGGTACAAGAAATTATTACTAATGGTGAAAAGGTAGTAAAGGAAACTCATTATGAGAACAAGATAAATGTTAATCATGATTTCATAGACTCTAATATTTGATTGAAGACCCACCATGTTCCAAAGATTGATACGAGGAAGTTTGGTGGCAAGGAGCCCATAACAAGGATACTACAAATGGAGCAATATTTCGATCTCCCTAATGTGAAAAACACACAAAGGGTATGCATTGCAACATTATATTTGGAACCAAATCAGTTTGTATTGTATTGATGGCTTTTCCCTGGTAAACAAATTGTCACTTAGTCAATTTTTACAGAGGAAATGATACAATGTTATGATGATACAAAGCGAAACAACTTCTTTACCCAATTGATAAATCTCAAACAAAAGAGTTCAATGGTGGAGGACATTGAGGACTTCAAAAAATTGAATATAAGGGTAAATTATTTTCCAGAGGAGCATATGATTGATGTCTTCATAGGGAATATAAACGATAACATCTAACATGAGGTTCGCCTTTGGCAACCTGATTCATTGGAGAAGGAATTCATGTTAGCAAACAAAACTAAAAGATAAATTATAGTCGTAGTGTATTTCTATAAAAGAATCATAGTTGTAGTGCTAATTCCTTGCAAAATAATTCTCCTTCTTACAAATTGTTTGCACCTTCAATTTCCCCCACCTTATTGTTGTGGTTCCAATGGTTAGTGTTTAACCCTTACTTTTATACAACCATATAGGAAAACCAGTTAGTCATATATGCTCTACCTGCAAGCTAGCATTTAGCACTGATATACTATGGGCATGCATACACGTGTGTTTGAAGGATGTTGGTTAATTAAAACATGAGAAAACTTGCATGTTCCAAGTGCTATAATATATAGATATTGTGTGAAATAAAATGCACACACAAAATGCATGTAATAATGCCAGTGTGTGCATCAACATCTACTCCATGCATAAATAGATGATGACTTATGAACAAACATGTTATGTAAAGAACCTGCCTGTGAAGACAATAAATTCCCCCACTTCTTCTCTTATATATGGCTACGCTTCCATTCATTCTCCTTGGAAGCCATTGAAGACCCACCAAAACAATGAAATGAATGTTTTAAAAGGAAGACAATGCATGCATTAGTATCGACAACTCTTTTGCAATCTGATTGAAGAACTTGAAGAGAATACTTCATAGGTTTCCCTCACAATCGAGGGTAAACTGAGATATAATAACATATTGGATATAAGAAGGGTTTTTTTTTACATTATCTATTGATCCCAATATATGCATAGCATTTGTGTTCCAATCTACAATGTATAGGAAAGTTAGAGTAATGACTACATTGGAAATGTGGATGTTGGGATAAACGTTATCCCTATGAAACATTTTTGGAGATGGAGGATTTGTGGATTCTAAACAACAACATCTTGATGAATAAAAATGGAAACAACCATCGATATTATAGATTTGAAAAGGAAACACCAGTCTAGTGTTTTTCTCCATTGATTCTAAATAGGAAGGTGTGGTTATGCTTTGAATCTAGCAGTAATAGCAACCACTTCCTAAAGCTACCATAGTCGCTCGAGCTTTTAGGGGCGTGCAAATTTTGTTTTGTAAAAATTTTGATTTGCATAACAAGAAAGAAAGCACTTGAAATTGACCTTACTCTCTCAATTTGAATACAAACTTTGATACCACCAGTGCATGAAGTATCACAACTTCTTGGATTTTAGAGCTAATGCTGGATAGCACAAGGGTGAATCAACCTTAATCTGATAGACTATCAATGCCTGAAAGCCAAAACTTGTCACCTGAAAGCACCCAAAGGTGTATTTTATTGTCACGAGTGGCAAGAGATAGTTTAGCATGAGGGAGAAGTGAACACAATGGACAATGTCCCAATTGAAACTGAAATTCAATATGTTTGTCTTTTTAACTATATAGGTATTGAGCTGGCTAGTATCTAGTTGCAATATCTCTAGATACAAGGATTTCACTTGTCCATAACCTAATATGGCAAATTGTCGAACCTGAATTACTTAGCTACGTGAGCAATTGTTTATTCAGGAATCTTAATTCTTTTGTAATTGACACATCTCTCACACATAAAATTGAAAAGAATGTGTCTAGTTATTGATAAATACAAGAGTGAACATCACGGTTTCAGGCCGACATCATGGAAATAATATGCACACATTGGATTTAGTGTCTCCAAACCTTATCTATCTCCCTCACGAGATTGTAGATATTTCTCACGCCTTTTCTTTTATTATCACTCATTGTTTTGATATAACAATATTTTGCAGTTAATATTTATCTCTAACACTTCGAAATAATTCTGTAACTTTAGATCATCCATGTTTCATGTTAGGGAAATAATATTGGAAGTTTTTGTTCTCTAAAAATAATAAATACTCACCACTACAAACCACTATATATAATGGATAAATGAAACTATCATTTATCATTATAAAAACAGCTACCTCCTAGAAAATATTTGAGAAGTGATGTCTAGATTTGTTATGTAACACTATGCATTTAGACTTTTATGGACTCTCGACCTTTCAAATACATTTAACAGGAAGGTATACAACACTGATCCATCTTCATATAGGTAGATGGGTTCCCGACTTCCCAGTTGACAACCCTCAGAAATTAAATTTGAAATCAAAATATTTGGATCATGTTTGTTCGTGGATATAGAATTGCACAAGATGTCCAAAGGTTTAACCCTCTCAGCATTCATAACTTGGTGGGAAAGGTTAAAAGCGTCTCAAATTATATCATCGGAATCATCATGTTTCTTGTTGTGCAAATTTTTCATTACACTTTTGTAGGGTTTCTTAGAATTTGAGCTAAGAGCCAATGAATGCAACATGCAATCATTAAGGTGCTTGGGATAAACAATATGAGCAGGTCAAAATTCATCACAAACCTATCAATGGCCCTCATAATATCAGGGTATTTAAGTTGATACACTTGTATTCATGTTCATTCCCTAGCATGAAATCATTGCTACAAACATCAAACAGTACAGTAAAATGTATTTAATGAGTAAGAATGTCAACACTCTTATCCACACCATACCATACCATTTATCTATAAATGGAATCGTATCAGCACAATAATCTCCAAAAGCCCCTTGAGCAGAGTAGGGGAACTACTGTCTCCTAGAAGAGTGTAATTTGGCATTGTGAGATCCTCTTGGAAACAAGTTGCGATCAAGTGATTCACAATTTAGGCTTGTCAAGAGCCCTTTCTATGCACATAGTTCTCATACCCTTCACCATACATCATTTTACAATTTATCTTCAGCTTTTATCATCATTCACTAAATGATGCTCAAGTTAAATTTCGTTTCTCTTTTGTACAATGGTGATGAAATTAGAACTTTATCCACTGTTCAAATTTTCCTTACCAATTTTCTTGAAAATATCGATTTAAAGGGAAATGAGTCGCTAGGGTGGATTTACCTCTAGCATTTTTGGAATTTCTTTACTTAACATTGTTTTATCTCACAACTGAGGATCTGAGAGCTCAATTTAATGCACCACAAGATATGTTGAGCTTACATAAATTTGCTTTATTTCACCTGTTCCAAGTTCTCACTAAAAATTCTATTAACAAACCACTCCTTTGTATTCATAGATGGATTATGGGAAGGTTCCAATTCTACTTCCCAAGTATATTATTTTTCTTTCTATTCTTTCTCATTGTGTATCACACTTCCATATTGGTTTAAATTATCACATACATTCTAACATACTAGAGACTATATTGACTTACAATCATGGATTCCTTGGTCATTATTAAACACAACGTATAAATCATTCCAGATCCTATAGAGGTGAGTGGCCCTTAGGTTCCAATATTTCAACTTATAGTTCTGAAACCATTTTTCACATACCTCTATGATCAAATATTAAGAATTACCTACTAGGCTCCCATTCCCCAATTTAACTTCGATTAAATTAAGATTCAATAGTCGTCACATGCATAATTATTCCATCATGTCATGAACAAAGATTATACATGCAAGTACACTCATAAACTTAAACATTTGACAAAATCAAGAGTTATGAACATGTCAAGGCCTCAAAAATCGCCCCATCAACATAGGGGGAAAACTATGCGGTCTAGACCTTAAGACAACTCCTTTTCCATTTAGGTAGTGGCTACTATCGGGGATAATGGGACTAGGTTCCCAATGAAAGGTTATTGAATCGATGTGTAATGCTTATAGTGATGTGAAATAGATGGATTTGTAGCAATGAATCAAATGGAAAACATATGCATTAATATAATTTATAACCTGGGATTGTTTAACGTTTATCTAGATGAAATCTACAATGATATTCCTTAGTAAATGATGATTACATTGATTGAATAGTTAATCAAAATAATGTGTATAATTCATATCGCATTTAGAATATCAAAGGAAATTTCTTAACATGTATTTAAAAATATCAATGGCAGCTTGATACGAAATGAATACATGTAACATTGTTACTTAGATAACATGTAATAAGCAATCTGAAAAATATCAATTCACTATTTATTCATGAAAAAAATAGAGGTGCAAAGATAGAAATACCAGATGTACTTTGCTCAACTCATAAGAAAAATAACAACAGTTTATTCCTTCCCACAAAGATGATTCTATGAGTATAGTAATGCAAGTTCTCAAAATTCTTTATGAAAAATAATAAACAATGTTCCAGTTATTCTATTGAGAAAAGGATGAAAGTACAATAGTGTGAGCATTCATATTTTTCATAAAATTTAGGAAGTTTATTTCATACAACAAGTAACCTTAAATAGCAGAAAAAACTGAATCTATTGTGCAGAACATTGAGGGCATTTTGACAGATCCCTTCAATAACACTTAAAGGAAAATAGTTTTTGGTAGAAATTTTTGAATGTGATCTGTTTTCTTCATTAGCTTTGTCTGTCCCATCCAATTTTTTGGATGCTTGTCTGTCTATTTGGACTGAACTTCTTCTTATCAACGCAATTGTCCCCTTTTGTCATGAACCTAAACAAGGAATATAAGAATCAATAACCTGGAAATAAATGAGACTAATAAGTGAGTTTATTTGAAAAAAATAACTTTTAAAGGAAATCAGGAAAAATGTAGATTCATAATAAATTATAAACGCAACCATCATGGACTAGAATGAAGAGTGATTCCTATGATAAGATAAGTCACACTTTATGGTTTTATTGCAAATCACAATCACTTTTAGACTGGTGTAGAACTCAGAATAATCACAATTGTTTTAAAGCATGGGGTATTCTAAACAAAATCCAAAAGGGGCTTTGTTAAAACATATTGCAATCACAACATTGGGAAGGTGGATCGCTTGTTATAACTATTATCTTTTTGAAACATGTGATTGTGAAGTGTAGGATGACATCATGGTGACATGGCAGATGATGTGAGGGATCCACATGGTAGATGAGGTAGCACAATGATGTGTTATCATAGATCGAAAAAAAGCGGGAGGCTTAATGGTTTTTTTTGGAATGGGTGTTGGGCTATTAATTTGTCATTATTCTTACCACTTCTTAACATTCATTTCATCTATTTACACTATCCTTTTATCACATTATTTACGATAATTTACTATATAATTCCATTTCATAATCATTTATGCTCTTCTCGATAAATAATATCTGATCTCATTTATTTTTAATAATTAATGGTTCTTATGCATGATTTTGTTTTATTCATTTCTTATAACCTCACTCATTATTTTAG
The DNA here is from genome assembly GCA_000404065.3 of Pinus taeda. Lineage (NCBI taxonomy): Eukaryota > Viridiplantae > Streptophyta > Pinopsida > Pinales > Pinaceae > Pinus > Pinus taeda. Next base: position 63,381 of record APFE030038714.1, read on the forward strand.
CCTCCAATATCTCTTTTGGATTGCAGATTTGATCTTCAACAGATAATTAGATATTTCAACTCTAGAATTCACTGGCATAAGAAGCGACCATTTTTGTGTTGAACGTTTTGGGAAAAAGAAAGCGAATCTAGAAAATTTGAGACATGGTTTTTGTTCATAACGGACCAAGACAGTTTCCTATTGAGAAGTTTTCAGAATGTTGATTTGTATTCGGAGAAAAGGAAGGTTCTTCAAAGGACATATTTGCAGACTTGTTGTTGTGACCATTTTCCAGAATTGCACAATTGTAATAAGCAAATTCAACTTGCTCCAGTTGAATCATGATGGACAGACCTCTCAGATCTCATCTTGAATATTGATATTAGTTTTTTGTAAGTTTCCTTTGGATGTTTGTATATTTAAAAGACACAATTCAGAGAGAAAGGTGGATCTAGCTGATGTAAGAATTGAGCCTTGTAACAGTGGAACTCTTGTTAATGAAATTTCCAACCTTTTGATATTTTTCTCAATATGTGAATCAAGTACATGCCTGACTAGGGTGTTGGGCCCACTCTTTTGATCAGGTGTTGTGTGCATGTCCTTTTTATGTATATTTTTTACTTCTTGCATTTTCGTTATTACTGTTACAAATTTCCATAGATTGTTGTGAATTCTTTTCTTTCTACAATTTAATTTCCATTATTGTTACAATGATGCCTTAATTTCTTAGTCACGAGCCCTTGGTCAATGTAAGATTGTAACCTTGCTCCTACATATGCCTTGCGTGTTACCTTGAAAAGTATACGCACCTAAATTGACATATTAATGTGGTAAAGGGTTGAATCACAGAACTCACACATGGACACCAACATTTAGGCACCATTTCCAGGGAAGGCTAACAAGGTGCAAGACACTATCTGTATCAACCAGAGGGTCAATCTCTCATCCTGGGAGAGAAGGAGTTTTCTCACTCCGCTCCAGGTCCTTAGTGTAGGCATTTCTTTGTTTTGATGTTTTTATTTCATCTTTCATTTTTTATCTTTAACCCAAATCTCTTGCCCCGGGGAGGGAGTGGTCTTTTGACGCCTTGCTGTAGGTCCTAAGCTTAAATTTTTCCTACATTTCTATTTGTTTTGATCTTGGAAAAACTAATCTATCATCCTAGGGAGGGAATGGTACTTTGATGCCCTGCTCCAGGTCCTGAGCTTTAGATTTCCTTGTGTGCATTCTTTTCTTATTTGGTTTATTGTCCTGGGGAGGGAAGCGTCATTTGACACCCTCCACCAGGCCCTAAACCCTAGTTTTCTTTTCCTTTAGCTGTTTTCCTTTCCACTTAATCTCTCGTCTTGGGAAGACAATGGTCGTTTAACACCCTACTCTAGGTATTGAACTTTAGATTTCCTTTCAAATTTTTTTTGAATGACAAGGAAGAAAAGGTAGAAATTTGAACAAACCTTATCATTTCACTCAAGTAGTGATGTAAGCACCACCCATTCCACTAACAAATTGACAGGAATATCTAAAAGAGGAACCTCGAAGTAGCAGATTAAGAACATCTTCTATTATGGTAAGAAATGGCTCACATTGTTACTTTTGAATTCCCTATCAGAGATCTAGGAGGAGTGACACAAATGCACATAATTCCTCCATCTTCTCTACCAATTTTTCATGGTTTGGATAATCAGGACCCAGATACATTTTTATTGGAGTTTGAAGTACTTTGTAGGGGATATGATTATTACACGGATGATCAAAGGTTGAAAGTGTTTCCTCTTTCTCTAAAAGGAGCAGCTCTTGGCTCATGAACCATCAAAGGTTGAAAGTGTTTCCTCTTTCTCTAAAAGGAGCAGCTCTTTGATGGTTCATGAGCCTTGGTGGGAATTGCATCAAAAAATAAGAGGACATGAAGAATGTATTCTTGAAGAAGTACCAAGACTATTGTAAGGCCAATGAATATATTTTCGATATGATACAAGGGGAAGATGAACGCTTGGAGGAAAGATATTTTAAATATGGTACAAGGGGAAGATGAAAGCTTGGAGGACTATTTGGAGTGATTTAAATACAACCTTAAAAAATCAAAGCATAAGAATTTGGAAAAAGAGATCTTAAAAGCACTCATTCTTAAAGCAATCAAAAATGAAATTTTAGAAATCTTAAATCTAATAGGAAAATGTGATGTTTTTCAGCTATCATATGATGATGTTTGTGATTTATCCATAAGGTATTCAAGAGGACTATTGAAGGCTGGTAAGAATTCTAGAGAATTTTCTTCTTTCCTTTCCAAATCTTCAACAAGAACAGGAGATATAAGAGATGAAATCAGTGATTTATTTGAATATTTTAAAGTTGATTTTATTATCTCTCTAAATTAACAATTGCATGTTTTTCAAGTTAAGAAAAATCAAGAAGAATTCGAAGAAGTTATTTTTCCTCAATGCCAAAAGGGGCATCCATGGATAGTTTCTCTTTCTTACCTAGGATCGAAACAACATTTCCAAGAGATGGAGAAGCTCCAGTAATTTCACAAGCATGGAAACCTTCACCTACATATATGTTTCAAAAAAATTCCTTTCCATTGTCATACTTGCATAATCTATGATGGAATACGCATGTGTTAGGGAAACCATGCCAATCTCAATATAACCCCCATCAATCTTGTCCACAAGTTTGGCATGGATCATCCTCTGATTACATGACTACCCTCCCTCGTCTTATAGCACAAAAATATCATCCATATTATTTTCCATCTTTTCAAGAACACCTTTCTTTCATATCAAAATCATTCACACATCCCAATCAACTACATCAACAAAATCCTCCATGCCCTACACAATATCCTGCTTAACTTATTCCACACCCACACCATAATAAACTAGTACAACATTCTTACAATGTTGAATTGAAAAATTTACCTACCCTTCCCACCCAATCTATCTCACATACACAATTGCAGAAAACTATATCGAGATTGGAAATGTTTCAAATCAAAAAATTGCAGAAGTTATAGAAGAAAAAGGAACCTTCTTCTACTCTACGTCAACAAGTTGTTTTAGAAACTCAAGAGCTTCATGGTATGACAGCTATGGAAAATCAATAAAGTAAAGGATATATTGAATATTGTTTTCACTCCATCATTTTTTTGCAACGTCGCTCCATACAACAATTTTTGACACGATATTTTCAAGGGAAGTTGGCCTTTCATACCCTAGTATTTATTGATAGACATTTCTCAAATTCAGTTGTGTATACACTTGAGGCCTTATTTATAAAATGGCTCCATTGGAAGTACTCTTATACATAAGTATGCTTTATTTTTCAAGGTAGAATAGGTTAGTGTAGAAAATAGAATAAATAAGTGTATAAATAATTTTTGTTATATGTAGAACGAGTTGTGTTTGTTGCAACTTGCTGAGTATATCAATATCGATGGTAAATATTTGAATTTATTTGTGTATGTAGATGTATTATATTGAAAATCATATTTTTACAAACACTCATCATCATTTCAATAAAAATTTCTTGATTATCATATCTTATGGTGTGTGGGCTTGATAAAATCATTGAAAAAACAACCAGGATAGTCATGTTTTGAAGAACTAATGGGAATATTTTCAAAAATTGTTTCTATCCTAAATATCCCTTTATGTCTAATTTCCAATCCAATTTGAATCATTCAATTTTGATTTGAAACGAAAACATTATGAGTAAAACATTGACAATATGTCTAGTAGGAAGCTCAGGAACAGAGCTGGGATAGTTAGTTTTTAGAGGCTGAAATGAATAGATTTTGAAAACATGTTTCTATAGTATATTCATCTATTAATCTAATTTACAATGCAATTTGAATCACTCAATTTAAACTTCAAAGAGAAAAGTTATAACCCAAATATTGACTGTTTATCATAAATCTGCACTTTTAAAACTCTGTTTTTTTTTCTTTTTCGGTTGTTCATTGCATATTTGAGCCATCAATTTCTTATTTTTCAAAACCTAATTCTATTGGATATATATATATATATATATATATGAAAATGATTTTAATCCCTGATTTGAATCAGTTCAATCCATCATCAGATGAAAAAGTTATGCTTAAAATATGAACTGTTGGTTTGAGTTGGAAAATGGAAAATGACTCTGTGATGCATACCGTTATAAGTAAATTTGGCACATAATCTCATGGAATTTTTAAAACCTATTTCAATTTGAGATATCCCTATGAATCCACTTTCATTTCGATTTGCAATCATTCAAATCATATGAGAACAGAAGGAGTTATAAATAAAGCATTTTTCGTTAGTATGCTGGCCACTACATTCCTGTAGGTGACAAATACATTTTTCTTTATCCTTCTCTGGATTTTTTTTAGAGAGTAACTACTTGTTTTTTTTCTTTGCATATTTATTGGATTAGGAGAGCCCATGCGCCTCCCTTCTTCCACGATTTAATGTTTTATTGCATGTAGACACGTTTTTTACAGGTTCAAGGAGAATAAACGAGGTTAATTTATGAACGAGGATTATTGAAAGAAATGTTAATGAGACAAGCGAATTTCATCCAATTCATGACCCAATGGATTCAAATGGAGAATTTATGTTTAAAGATTAATCTCACTGGTGTCAAAGTATTTTTTTTATTTTCATTCATTTACCATTGACAGAATGTTGTTTCTTGAAACATATTGATATTCTCTTAGTAACAACATTGTTGCAATTAAAATCATAGCCATTGCAACTTGAGTTATTTATTTGTTTACTTCTTTTCAATAAAATTTGTGTTCTTTTTTGATTTATTTTATGATGTTGTTTTTGTTCTCAAAATACATGAAGGAATTTCTTAGGTTTCATGATGTCTCTCCATATCTATCCAGTTGTTCCCAAGTCTTATCAGGATATGGTTTCCTTTGATCTAACTGTTGTTACTCCACTAGTGTTGTTACTCTGCCAGTGCTATTACTCTGCCGATGGTATTACTCAGCCATTGTTGTTACTCTGTCAGTGTTGTTACTCCACTGGTGTTGTTACTCTGCCAATGTTGTTACTCCGCCAGTGTTGTTACTTTGTCGGTGTTGTTACTTAGTCACTACTATTAATCTGTTGGTGCTATTACTCTGCCACTACTATTACTCTAAAAAAATTTCTAAGTGTCAGATGTTGTTACTCATTGGATGTTATTACTTTGCCAATATTGTTACTCCGCTGTTGTTGTTACTCCCAAAAATTTTCTACGCGTCGGATGTTTTTACTCCGTCGATGTTGTTACTCCTTGGGTACTATTACACCGCTACTGCTGTTACTCCTGAAAATTTTCTTAGTGTCAAATGTTGCTACTCCTTGGATGCTATTACTCTGCTGATGCTATTACTCCTTCGGTGTTGTTACTCCGCCACTGTTGTTACTCCTGAAAATTTTCTAAGTTTCAGATGTTGCTACTCCTTGGATGTTTTTACTCTGTCGACATTATTACTCCTTGGGTACTATTATTTTGGCGATGTTGTTACTCCTGAAAAGTTTCTAAGTATCGGATGTTGTTACTCCTTCAGTGCTGTTACTCCTTTGATGTTGTTACTCCTCCGATGCTACTACTCCATGGTCAAAACTTTTCTAAGAATCTGGTGCCATTACTCCACCCATGTTGATACTCCACCAAGGTAAGTCACAAGGTACATCCCCGATCAACTCTATGTATTTCATCGATGTTTCATTTATGATCGAGGATGGTCATATCTTAGTCTGGGGGAGGTGTTGCATTTGATAAAAAGTATATTGTATTTAATATCAATGATGTCATGTCATCATTTTTATTAAAATTTCAGGTCAACTCATCCATCTTACGATTATTACCACCATAATCCATAACAATCCATAACCCCCACTTATCCACACACATTGGAACTTGAATCATGCATGGCGACATTAATTTGGTGAATAGGGACATACGTTTAATTGTCTAGGTCCTCTTTGACAGAATGATTGGGTAGTCAATTTCTCTTTGTTTATCTATAAACATAATTTTATTTTTAAGGAATAATTATGAAAAGATGATTTCATTATGGAAACTTTTAACTTTCCTAATTTGTCAAGTCCCTGATCTTGTAAAATTTATGATGATGAGCACAAAATTGTACTTAAATATTTCTGTCACTATCTAATGAATTATTCCTCAAACCCCAATCTTAACAAAGCAAAATATATTTATCAACATTCATTTGAAGGTTATTAGTATTTGAAAAGAAAAATTTCCCAAGTTGAAATTAGTTACTACAAAATGTTTTACGCCATCCCTAGCTCTTAATGAGCTGGCTTGCCACCCCATCTATTAAGTGATGTTTTGTTGATTAACAATAACCATAGTTAAATTCTAAACATAAATAGTTAACTGCACGATAGGAGGTCTCATCATGAGCTAGCCTACCATGATCATAGGTCCTAATAGAATTACATTACCACTACTGGTCGCCAAGCTGGGTTAATGGCCTTCGGTCATAAAACTGAAAGATAAGAGGTCTCATCACAAGCTGGCTTGTTCACTTTTGTTAGTTCCCATGAATGGAATTGTTATTAACTAGTTAACAAGCCAGAACAATGATCTTCAGTAGACATCTAAGTAAATTGAAATGCTTTTGTAACTATTTACTTATTTCTTATAGCTAGGAAATTGACACCTCAATGGGTTAAAGAGGCATCCCTATCGAGGCTATGGATGCCTATTGGCAGCAGTGGCCATGCCTATGGTATAGAAGTTAATTCAATACTATGATCTACTTGGTTACCTTATTTTCTCAAAACTAAATGTCGATAAAGCCACTGTTGCATATATAAGGTTTGCTAGAACTCATGGTTCATGGGGTAATATTTAATCAGTTCTTAGATAATTGTGGTTATGGTTTATATCTATTATTGAGTTATAAATATTTACTTTACATGTTAGGGATGAAACTTTTAGGATATTTGATATCTGACATCTTGTATCATCTAATCTATCATTCCTTTATTCTACAAGTTTCATATCTTTGAACAAAGATAGTTGATTTACCCAATCAATATCTATTAATGATTGAGGATACCCATGAGATGTGAAATAGAAATCTTGATGACAGGGAATCTAATTAGCTCATGGGAAGGAAATCCTACTACACTTTTTGATTACTTTCTTTGAGTTTGCATGGCTTCCACCTTCTCCATCACTTACACAAGCTCAACATGCATTAGCTTCAACAAATGTTAATCCATAGATGTCATTCCACGTTATTTTGTTGAAAGTAACAATTTAGGTGAAATAACATGAGTTTTTGATTTATTAAAAGTTTAGGAGAATGCCGAAAAAAAAAAAAAACCACTCAGAAATATTCACCCATATTTTTCAAACCATTAATTCCCCTACTTTATACAGAGGCATTGGGTTGCATGTGGGCATGCAATATATTCAGTTTGGGGGAATCTTGGGCTCTTAATTTGTCATTATTATTAACACTTCTTAACATTCATTTCATCTATTTCCACTTTTCTTTTATCCCATTATTTACCATAATTTGTTATATAATTCCATTTCATAATCATTTATGCTCTCGTGGATAAATAATATCTGATCTCATTTATTTTTAATAATTAATTATTATTATGCATGATTTTGGTTTGTTCATTCGTTATAACCTCACTGATAATTTTAGCCTCCAAGATCTCTTCCGGATTGCAGATTTGATCTTCAACAGATAATTAGATATTCCAACTCAGGAATTCGCTGGCATAAGAAGCGACCATTTTGCGTTGGCCATTTTGGGAAAATGATAGCGAATCTGGAAAATCCGAGAAATGGGTTTTGTTCAGAACAGGCCAAATTAGTTCTCAAATGAGCACTTTTTAGAAAGTCAGTTTGTGTTGAGAGAAAAGCAAGGTTCTTCGAAGGACATATTTGCATATTTATCGTTGCGGCCGTTTTCCAGAATTTCCCAATTGTAATAACGAAATTCAACTTGTTCTAGTTGAATCATGATGGATAGATCTCTCAGATCTCATCTTGAGTATTGAGATTAGCTTGTTGTAAGTTTCCTTTGGATGTTTTTAAATTTAAAAGACATAATTCAAAGAGAAAGTTGGAGCTACTTGATATAAGTATTGAGCCTTATAACGGTGGAACTCTTGTTAATGAAATTTCTAGCCTTCTGATATTTTTATCAATACATGACTTAAGAACAACCTTGACCAGGGAGTTGGGCCCATTCTTCTGAAAAGTTGTTGTGTGTGTCCTTTTTATGTATATTTTTTACTTGTTGTGTTTTCTTTATTGTTGTTATAGTTCTCCATAGATTGTTGTGAATGATTTTCCTTCTGCAATTTAATTTCCATTTCTATTATAGAAATTCTTTAATTTCTTAGTGACGAACCCTTGGTCAATGTAAGATTGTAACCTTGCTCCTGCATATACCTTGCGTGTCACCTTGAAAGGTGTATGGACCAGAATCAACATATTAATGTGGTAAACAGTTGAATCACAACATTCACACTTGGACACAAACAATGGGTTTGAAGTGGTAAGTGGTTTGTAAAGGGGGGAGTCTGAAAGAATGGAGGAGTGACATGTAGAGATAGGGATTAGATGAGAAAACCACTTTTCAGACCCTGCATGAGAAACTTAAAATTGAGTGCAGGGGGGTCCGAAACCATTATCGTCGTTGATATGAGTGGATAGATTTGGGCCATTCATATTACTAGATAAGTCTAGCTTTGGTTATCTCGCAATGAGTGGTGAGTAGTAGAAAACTTTATAGGTGCCCAAAAGACTTGGGATTTGCAATAATCGAGATGAGATGACATCATAGTTATGTCCCTATGACGTTGAATATCCATGTGTAATAATGATGTGGTGATTGTGTGGCAGATGTTGTGGAGTACGACATCAACTATGACATCACAGATGACGACATATCACAATCTGCATGAGTAAGGATAACACAATTGCAATACGAATGAGGAATGACTCACTGAAATTTGCGATAGTCATGGATATGGGGATTTTATGAATTGCAGTGGATAATGCCAAAGGGTTTAGCACTTTATCGCATATCAGAATTGGTGGTTGTCTGGCCTAATCACAATCGAAAATCAATGTAGATAGTGGGGCATGGACAATGATTCTTGTGATTGTGCACACGTGGGATTTTAGTGAAGTGAAGTTCATTTTCCTGTTTAGTCTGGGACTAATCGCAATCACAATGGAGTTAAGGTTAAGTCTTAAGTTTTTAGGAACTTTTGCAATAGTCACGGACGTGAGATTTTATGAATTGTATTAATAATCCCCATGGGTATGGTTTATATCGCAATGAAGTTGGCGGAGGGTTCTTTTCCTTATGAAACTTTTTTTATTTGCGATGTGGGGGACGCTTAGCCTTTACAAACTTTGGGATGGAGGATTTGAATGAGGCAGACTTTATAAAGATAAAACCTTTGGGAATTAAAAACTTCGATTATTTTTTGTTTTTTGATTAAATAACCCATATTTTTTAATACTTAATGTTTTTTAAGCGTAAGTATAGTTTTGGTCTTAGGGGGTTTTAAAATTTGGTTTTTGGATAATCAAGGTTTAATACATGGGTTATAATAAAAAATCTTAAGTATTAAACTTTGGTTATATTTTCTTAATAACAACTTTTTTTATATTGATTTTCTAGAACTAAAGGGTCCCTATCTTAATATAATAAATTCCATACGAAATTTATAATATTTTAAAACGGGGGTTGTTGAATAGTATAAGAATTCATGATTCACTAGAATAACTAGTTATCTGTTATGAAACCAGCTCACAAACGCATAGAAAAGATAGTTGAACGCCTTAGAATTCAGCATCTTCGAGGGGGAAACATCCTTTACATTACACAAATGAATCATTCTTGGATGATTCAAATGAAAAAAACTCCTTTCTATATATAAGAGTATAAGGGGTCACAATGTAACCAAGCCGACCTAACAATAATAATATAAAGTCACAAAAATAACAATAGCGAGATTCTATGGGGCACAATAATAACAATATGGGGACAATAGGGGCACAACGATATTAATAGGGGATACTACTACAATATTAATGGGGGCATCACTAGTATTACAGGGACCTAACATGCCCCTGTCCTTTAAAAAAAGTGTTGTCCTCAACGCTTGAGTAGTTCTAGATGCTTCTTTATAAAATTCTCATCCTCCCATGTGGAATCTTTAGCGGATAAGTTCTTCCACTTGATGAGGTACTTTAAAATGGATCAACTTCATAGTTGTTGAGTCCTTGTTTCTATGACTGCTTTCGGTTCCAATATAATTTTTCCCTCCTCATCATGTTCTGGCAATATTGCTTGAACTGGGAGTGTGTCGCCTATAACCTTCTTTAAACATGAAACATGGAAAATTGGGTGCACTCGAGAAGCTGTAGGCAACTCCAATTTGTATGCCATAGTACCAATCTTTTGCAACACCTTGTACGGACCATAATACTTTGGTGAAATTTTTTTATCCTTCTTAGCTTGCTTGAGGGACATTTGTTTATATGGTTGTAGTTGTAGGAATACCCAATCACCTACATCAAAACTTCTTTCACTGCGATGTTGATCTACCTGTTGTTTCATTCTATTATGTGCCAACATGGGGTTATCCTTTAAGAGTTGAAGAACTTGTTGTTGTTGCTCGATGTGATGTTCCATTGCTTGAACCTTAGAATTTTCTCTTAAAGATTATGTGATGGATGGTGGCTGATATCCATAAAGTGCCATAAATGGGGTCATTTTTGTTGCAGTATGGAAGGAAGTATTATACAACCATTCAACCAGAGGAAACCATTTGAGGAAACCATTTGACCCATTGTGTCTGTCTATCAGATACAAAGCAATGAAGATATCCTTCCAAACATTTGTTTACTATCTCTGTTTGCACATCAGATTGCAGATGATAAGATGAGCTATGAGCTAGTTGAGTACCAATACAAGAAAATAATTATGTCTAAAAAGTTCTTGTAAAAATGGGATCTCTGTAACTTACAGTAATCTTTGGGTTTCCATGTAGCTTTTGAATTATTTCCATAAATGTTGTAGAAACTGTACTAGCTTTAAATGGATGTGATCATATACAAAAGTGTGCATACTTGGTAAGTCTATCAACTACCACCTTGATGACACTCTTTCCCTCATACTTGGGTAAACCTATGATAAAATCCATTGGAACCTCCTCCCAACATTGGCTTGGAATGGATAAAGGTTGTAATAGACCTACTGTCTTAATTATTTTAGCTTTATTTTGTTGGTATACCAAACATTCTGCCATAAACTTTTGAATATCCGATTTAAGGCCATCCCAAAAAAATTCGTTCTTAACCCTGTGGTAATTTTTTAAAAATCCTGAGTACCCTCCTAAGGGAGAAGCGTGCAGTTCCAAAAGAATCTTTTGTTTGAGTTGGGAATTTTTACAGAGGTATAAGTGATCTTTGTACCATAATGAATCACGTTTTTAGCTAAATGTATCAAATGTACTAGAATCTTGTTGTAACATTCGAATAAGTTCCCACACTTCCTCATCATTCTTCCATTCCTCCCTTGCTTCATTTATCCAATCTGGTTGGATAATAGAAATGGTGCACAATAATGCTTCCACATCCTCATCCTTTCTTGAGAGTGCATCTGCCACAACATTTTGCTTCTGTTTTTTGTATATGATTTCAAAGTCATAACCCAACATCTTTGTGACCCATTTTTGTTTTTCTTTAGAGGATAATCTTTTTTCTAAAAGGTATTTAAGGCTATCTTGATTTGTTTTTACCTTGAAGTGTCTTCCCATTAGGTATGGTCACCATTTCTTAAGTGCATGTAGTATTGCCAACATTTCCTTCTCATAAATAGCTTTGTGTAAATACTTTCCCTTGATTGGATGACTTTCGAAAGCAATGGGTTTTTCATCTTGCATTAAAATAACACCAATTCCATTTCTGGAAGCATCACATTCCACAATAAACGTTTTTGTGAAGTCTAGTGTAGATAAGACCGGTGGTTGGCACATTGCCTCTTCAAGATATTCGAAGGCCTTTGTTGCTTTTGGAGTCCATGAAAATGCATCGCTCTCCAAAAAAGTTGTTAGAGGTGTTGTTATTTTCCCATAATCCTTAACGAACTTGCGATAATACCGTGTCAACCCAAGAAATCCTCACAAATGCTTTATGGATGTGGGGATTTCCCATTCCTTAATGGCTTTAATTTTGCTAGGGTCTACCACAACTCCTTCATGAGATACAGTATGACCCAGATATTCCACCTCTTGTACTCCAAAGAAACATTTGGATCTTTTTGCATATAATTGTTTCTCCTCCAATAGTTGTAGCACCCTGTCAATATGTTCAACATGATCCTTCCAAGACTTGTTGTAGATTAGTATATCATCAAAAAATACTAACACAAATTTTCAAAGGGTGGGTTTGAAAATGGAATTCATCAAACCTTGAAATGTAGAAGGTGCATTGGTAAGGCCAAAAGGCATGACCAAAAACTCATAGTGACCCTCATGAGTTCTAAATGATTTTTTTAGAATGTATTGAGTTTTCGTTCTGATTTGATGATATCCTGAACGAAGATCTAACTTGGTGAAGTAAATTGACCCATGCAGGTCATCCAATAATTCATCAATGACAAGAATGGGAAATTTATCCTTAATAGTGGGCTTGTTGAGCTCCCTATAATTTGGACACGTGTGCCATGATCCATCCTTCTTGTGAACCAATACTACTGGAGTAGAGAAAGAACTTTGGCTAGGTTGAATTATACTAGCCTCAAGCATTTCTACAACCATACATTCAATTTCACTCTTTTGGGCATAGGGATATCTGTACAGCCTGATGTTTGGCCGAACACTTCCTGAAATCAAATGAATAGCATGATCATGATCACGAATAGGTGGGAGACCTTTGGGAGTCTCAAATACCTTGGAATGATTGTCCAAGGCCTTTTGGAGATCTAGATAAATAGATGATTTTGATGTGGAAACATCTAGCGAATGTAATTGTGCAATTACACCTCATTGTTCCTTTTTTAGAAGATTTTTCATACTGTTAGGGCTTATTATCTTTCCTGGTTTCCTTGCAATACCCCTTAATTCATCTTCCTTTCCTTCTGCATGAAATTTCATGAAACGTTCTTGAAATTTAAAAGCTATTCTGCCCAAGGATTGTAGCCATTAGACTCCTAGTACAACACCGACGCCTCCCATTCAAATGGAAAGCATTGGGCTTTTCAATACATATTCTCCCATGGATAGCTTGATATTATGGCACTTTTCAGAGCAATTTATTGTTCCTCCATTTGCAACCATCACTTAACACTCTGGTGCTAGATATAGGAGGAAATTCAATTCTTTGCTATCTTACAATGAATAAAATTGTGGGTACTTCCTAAATCAATCAACACTATTACCTTTTTCTTCTTGATTTGTCCCTCTATCTTGATGGTTTGAGGAGTGGTAATTCCATCCAATGCATTACAAGATATGGTCGGATTCATTTATTCTTTATCTTGGCTTTTTTCCTGGAGTATATCCTCTTCTTTTGACATTTCTTGCTCCTTTTCTTCTTCCTCTTCACAATCTATGTAGAATAATTTCTTCTGAGCACACTTATGACCCTTAGTGTATTTTCTATCACAACTATAACAAAACCCTTTTGCTCTTTTTTCTTCCAATTGCTGCAGTGTCAACCTTATAGTTTGTGGAAGGCTAGGGGCAACAACTCTTCTATCTTTATAGTTGTGAGTGGTTTGCTTCCTGGTTGCCATAATTTTTCTTTCCATTTTTCTTGCTAACCTGAATGCCTTCTCTAATTAATCAGGTTCCCAAAGGCTAACGTCATGTTGGATATTATCCTTTAAAGTCCCTATGAACACATCAATCCTATGCTCCTTTTAATAGTTTTTACCCTTATGTTCAATTTTTGGAACTCCTCAATGTGCTCCATTATTGAACCCTTTTGTTTGAGACTTATCAATTGGCTAAAAAAAGTGTTGCTTTTTGTATCCTCATAATGTGTTGTTAATTCTTCTATAAAATTTCCCAAGTGATAATTTGTTTATGAGAGCAAAGCCATTGATACCATACAAATTGATTTGGTTCGAAATATAAAGTTGCAATATGTACCTTTTGTGTGTTTTTCACATTAATGAGATCGAAAAATTGCTCCATCTGTAATATTCATGTTGCGGGATCCTTGCCATCAAAATTGCTCATATTGATTTTTGGAATATGGTGGGTCTTCAATCCAACATTAGAGTCTATGGAATCATGATTAACATTTCTTTTGTTCTCATCATGAGTTTCCTTTACTACCCTTTCACCATTAGTGACCATTTCTTGTAGCAACTTATTCAATTTTATATTCAATTCTTCCATATTATCATCCATGCCATCCATTTTAGCATCCATGCCATTCATCGTAGCTTCCATGACTTTCTTTAAACCATCCATCTTAGCTTCTACACCTTTTTGTGCAAGTGAGACTTGTTGCGCTTGGTCTCGTAATTTTGATATATCATGTTGCATTTCGTCCTCTTCTTCATGAGTCATTCTAGAGCTTTCAGGTTTCTTACTAGGTGTTTGCATTTTCTTTCCTTGAGGCATCAATTACCAATAGTAATGCTTTACTATGCCCTTTGAATTCCTTCAAACTAATTTTTCAAACCAAGCTTATGCCAAAATTTAAAAAAAATTACACACCTTTTTTCACTTTTTAGGAGCTTGATATTGAATCTGATGTATCTCTGTAATTTCGAATCATCTAGTTCCGAAATTGCAACTTATTGTAGCCCTCTGTGTCCTCTTTCCAATGCCACAAGTTTGATCCAAATTGGATTATCCAAGGAAAAGTTATGCACAATCTCCCAAGATGACCTAATTATAGACCTTTCCAGAAGAGTGAACTTGTATGAAGTGCCACATGTCACTATTTCAACTTTTGCCTCTGAAAAATATATACAAGAAACTAAGGTTTGTCCTCTTTCTGTACCTTCTTACAAAATTTCAATCCAATGCTCAGACATAAAGTTATGACAATTTTCCCCAAGTCACCTATCTGGAAGATAATTCAGGAGTTTGCAAAAAGACCAACTTCCTTAGATCACATATCTGCAAATATAGCGCGAAAAGCTATAAAATTTGGACCCAAGGTCTAGTGCGATTTCATCTCAAATGTGTCTTTTTTTCTTCTGAAACATCGCAAAATAAAAATTATAGTGAAAATGCCACGATGAACTATTTGGAGCAGCGAAACCCTAGAATCTGTAAGGACTTTGGACACCACATATCTCCACAATGGTATGATATTGTCTAGTTTGGGCCTAAGCCCTCACGGAATTTCTTTTGTGCTTTACCCCCAAAAGGCCTCATACCAGTGGAGATATTTGTCCATCCTTATATACCCATGATCCTCCCCACTTCTAGTCAATGTGGGACTTTGGTCGTATACCCAACAATCCTCCCCTCGAACAAAGGACCATTGATCCTCCCCTCAAACGATTATACATCTGTCCACTCTCTACCAACCAGGGTTCTCCCCTCCAATGCATTGGAAGCACACACCTTACATGGAACACCACCTATCTTGAGAGCTTGCTCTATCCTAGGTGAACTCCTCTTCACTGTGTCAGGACCAGGACACGTCCATGAAGAATTCAGAGCACAAAGCCTGTCTAACCGAGCTCATCGACGGATCCCATCGTGATAATAGCGGGGCCCACCACCTTCGTTCAGCATTCTGAGGATTCATCCACTTGGCTAACTTCAGAACTTGGCTCTGATACCACTTGTAAGGACTCTGTACACCACATATCTCCACAATGGTATGATATTGTCCACTTTGGGCCTAAGCCCTCATGGATTTGCTTTTGGGCTTTAGCCCCAAAAGGCCTCATGCCAGTGGAGATAATTGTCCATCCTTATATACCCATGATCCTCCCCACTTCTAGTCAATGTGGGACTTTGGTCATATACCCAACAGAATCCAAAGCCCTAATACCAAATGTTATGAAACCAGCTCACAAAAAGATAGAAAAGATAGTTGAATGAATTAAAATTTAGCCTCTTGAGGGAGAAACCCCCTTTACATTACACAAATGAATAATTCTTGGATGATTCAAATAACAAAACCTCCTTTCTATATATAGAAGTCTAAGGGGTCACAATATAACCAAGTCGACCTAACAATAATAATATAAATGCACAAAAATAACAATAGATATATTCTATGGGGCACAATAATAACAATATGGGGACAATAGGGGCACAACAATATTAATAAGGGATACAATTACAATATTAACTGGGCCATCACTAGTATTATAGGGACCTAACATTATCTCTATTAAATGAAATTTTCCAAAAATTGTATAAAAATAATCTAAGAAGTGGAAACTAATTTTCAAAACATTTAGATAAATAAAATTATCCTGACTATAAAACTCATTAAATTGCAATTTCTTTTAAAAACATTTCGTGAATGAAAAACTCCTATTTACTTGTATCAGCCAGTAATTAGTTTATAAAATAAAGTAGGGGGCCTTTTAAGGCATATTTTGTAATGTACCTGTTTATCATAGGTAGAGCCACTACTGCCAGCAAGCGTTCATAAACTCGACATGGTTACCTTTTAAATAAGAACAATCCAGTGTCCCATCCATTTAATAGTGCAAAATTTAGAGGTAAATTTTATTTTTCTTTTCTTTTCTTTTTTAATGGTAAATATCCATTGTCCCGGTTTGAGGGCCAGATAAGGACAATCTCATTCACCGATAATAATTAAAACTGAAGAAGTTGGCTCATGATGAGACCCCTTGTCTTACAGTTAAAAATCGTAAGCCATTACCTTCATTTGGTGTTCCTCATGGTAATTCCAATTTAAGTGGTTCCCTATCAACATGGTAAGTAGGCTCATGATGAGATGATTTGAAATGGGGCACTAAAGACTTCTTGTCAGCTTACAAGAACCTCTCCCACTACAAAGCTTAAACAATTTCCAAGATCTATGCTTATGATTGATAATTTGTGGAAATAAGCACTTGAAATAGGTGTATGCTTGTGTTTTCCTTTAACTGGTTAATTGCTTTAAGTTTATTTTCTTAAACTGCTATATAAACACACATAACAATCAAATGTAGAAAATAAACAAACACATAAGACAACAATATGATATGGATTTCACCCTGATATATTGGGCTACGTCTCCTTGAGCTCTAATCAACTCGACTACGCTCTTTGGGATTATGGTAATGCTTCTTTTACAAGTTCCACACTTAACTCCATTGGTTTACCACTGCACCTATGGGTTTAGAATACCATCTGATCCCACTGGTTGTCCATACTTTGAAGACAGATCTAGGCTTCTCTGGACTAGATTCCTTCAATCAACGCTCTGGGTTATCTTGAGCTCCTGACTTGCACCAACTCCCTCAGAATTCTCTTACTATCTCTCGAATTCCTTCTTCTGTCTTCAACACACATCAGACACCAACAAAAACTTGATCATTTGATCTCTTTGCTATTTTGAAACTTCATTACAGCCTCATGGCTCTTAGAAGTCTATTTTGAGCTCTCTGGCTCTGCGGCTCTACCTCCAACCTCTGGTGGCTCTCTGCGAATCATCATCTATATAGCTCTCTGGACTTGCAACTCTACTGCACTCAAACTCTCTTAGGAATCACCCCTTTGCCATTGCCCCAATCTCTGGTGCCTTCTCTGGCTTTCTCTAGAACTACAACTCTACAGCTTTGTGCCTTTCGTCTCTATCAATTCTCGGATCTATGGCACTTTGCCTTGTTGTGAGCACCCTGAAGGGAGACTTTCTCTCTCAAGGGAAAAATTCTGAAGGGAGCCTCTTGAAGGGATCTTTCTCCAATTGGCTCTCTGGCCTTTGAAGAATCCTCCAACTCTGCGGCTTCTATTTGTTCCTCCATGGCTTTGTATCTAGCCCTCTGGCTCTGTGGCTCTGTGGCTATGTGTCTGGCCGTCTAGTTCTACATTCCTTATAATGCATTCCTGGGACAAAATTTCCGCTTATAGCATGGCAATGAGAATGGGAGTTGTTACAAGGAAAATACACAGGCGGCCTTTCTTTGGGAAAATTCTCGAAACCGAAACAAAATTGCAACACAGAAATACACTGAAAATCCTCAACCGGGTGCCAAGGTCGGATTTCAAATGCTATGAAATCATGTCCATAAACCTTATCGGGTTTTTGTTGTTATTGCATATCGCATATCACGCCACCTAAAGGTCATGGTCCATTTGTATTTGGGATTTCTGATCTCCGATTGCTGATATCGCATGTCGCATGGGTTACGGTGCTTTGCTTCTGCTTTGTTACAATCTGATCTTCGATTGCCAATTGCATCGGCATATCTCTATCAGTTCCATCACATGTGCATTAGTGCAGGGGTCTGGGTGCTTTGTTCCTCTTATCACCCGATCGCTGATCAACGCTTATCTCATATCGCTCATCTGTCCTTCATAATGCCATAGACCATGGTCCATCACCTTTGTTTATGTGTGACGCGATAAAGCATTCATCGCTTATCACTAAACCTTCATGCCTTTGGCTTAATTCCATCCTTTGGACCCTTCCGATCCGATATTTATATATAATTCTGCCTTTGATCCTTTTCTTTATCCAACTTAGATTATATGTGATTTGTGCCATTTAGCACCGTTTACCACTTTTATGAAGTGTTTTAGACTCAGAGGTTTATCCAAGGTCCGTTTTGGATCACACCTCCCCACTAAAAAGCTTTTCGTCTCCAAAAATCCGATATGCTGATTTGAACAGTAGATGAGAGTACAACGCCCTCTTCTTTCAACCTTCATACACTTGCCTTGCATAGTGCCTCTAAACGAAAGCCTTTGAACACTTTCCTTTCTGGATGTGCTAGTCCTCCTGGGAAGAACTATCTTCCTCGAATTCATGCAAAACTCCTACTGAGAAGGTTATAAAAGTTAGTTTGAACTTCTCTTCCTAAATCATTGATCCAAGGGGGCTCAAAGAAATGTGAAGTTACATTTTCTCCTCAAAAATTTAAATTTGTATCTGTTTGACATATTCTCAACAACGAATATTAACAGCAACATAATTACACACAACAATCGGATGTCCTAAACTCTTTCTTCATGAAAAGAAATAGATTTCACATCTTGTGAACACATCCGTGTCCTTACATCTGTATACAAATGATTGACTAGATAACAAGCCAATAAAACATGCCTTTAAGACAATTGACCGTTCTAGTCAAGAATTTAGAAAGAGAATTGTAGGATTCTTTTTTTCAAAGATGAAACACTTCATCATTATCTTGATCTTTGAGACCAAATCAACTTTTTCCAAGTCAATATTACATCAGATGAATGTTTAAAAACAAATCAATCAACCCTTCAAGTTAATTACACATACACGTTCAAATACAAGGAAATCATCAACATCCCTGTGGTCATGCATATCATGCTTATGCATGCATTTCATCTTTCAACTTTCACTTAAGTACACTATACTTTCGAAGTTGAAATGAATATAAGGTTGTAGCAATAAAGTGAGTCTCCTACTTAACTTTTCTATTCACCTTTTTGGTAGAATCCTGCAACTTGCATCTCATTACCAAAGAAATGCAAATGATGTGATACATTTCTATTCACATCAAAAGATATGCAAATTTAATTGGATAAGAACTCTAACCATTTCTTACCAATCCATTTCAAATGTCCTTCCTCTGTCTGCACATCAACAACAACATGTGAATCACCTTGAAACACATCATTTATGGAAACTTCCTTTCCATTCTTGCCATTTTCTCTTTCCACCTTCTTCAAGTTTCATGGAGGCATTGTTGGATTCAAAGTCCAACACCTTTCAGCAATATGTCCTTGCTTATGGTAGTAAGTGAAATGAATCTACATCTCCTCAACAGCATGATTTTCCTTATCCAATGGAGCTTTGGCTTCTTTCTTCTTTTCCTTCCAAATTTTCTTGCATCTGGCCATCTTCTTCCAATAGCTAGAAACATTATTGTTATCCAAACCACAAAACGAACATGCAATGCTTTTCCATTGCTTTTATCGAAATTTATCATGCTTAACATAGTCAAAAGCAATATGATTAGAACCAGATTTATACCTTTCCTTTTCACCTTTATTACCTTAATGAGAGGTGAATCAAATGAAGAAGTGGCTCCCTTTGGAACACCATCAATCTCTTCAAGGCTTTCAGAGTTTCCAGAACTCTCTGGTTCAAGTGTATGCTTATGAACACCTTCATCTTGGAAATGATGTTTCAATCTATTGCATTCCCCATGAATACAATATTTACACTCTTGAGGTAGAAGACCTGAAATGAAACTCCTTCTTTGAACTGTCTCAATTGTCTTCATAGCAGCTTTGGAACTTTCTCCATAAGATTGTCCATATCCAAGACCCAAATACTTAGGCCTTTCCTCAACCATTATTGGCTCAACAATACCTGTACATGTTTTCCCAATCCTTTTCCTTCATAGCCCATTTTGGACATTAACTTGGAACCTATGCCTCTGGTATGTTTTTCAAAAGAACCAATATAAACATTCTTAGAGGAAATTGAAGACAAAATAGAATTATTTACCTCTTCTTCAAGCTGATACTTTACTAAGTCTTCTTTGGCAGCAAAGAGCTATGTCTCCAACTCATGCACCCTTTCTAGATCCATATTTGCAATGTGAAGTTGTCTCTCCATTTCCTGCAATTTGTTAGAAAGAAACTACTTCTCTTCCTTCATGGAATTCAAATGCTCTCAAAGTTCATTGCTCTTCCTTCCATCCTCATACATTTCTCTCACCATATCCATCATGGTGAATAAGTCTTGCCTCATGTCTTCATCAAAGAATCTTGTGATCAAGGAAAAATTTGAGGACTCACTTGTAGAAGTTGTCATTATCAAAATGATCAAAAGGACTTCAACAAAATGCAATAGAGAACTTCAATACAATTCAGAAGAGTGCTTCACTAGATTCTGAATCAAATGACTTTAGAGTCAAGCTCTTATTTAAGCATCCTTTTATAACAAACCTCTTGTGCTTCAAGGATTGATTTGAGGTCCTTTCGGATAAGAATAATGCCTTCAACCCTTCTTCCTGCTTGTCCTCTCCTGGACTTAGCTGTCAATAGCTTTCTCTTCACCTTTGCAAACTCAAACAACAGTCAGTTTACAAGAATAAAACAATCAATACTCAACTATTTAAACATCTTTCAAGTCAACCAAGCATAGAGGTTTCTTTGTCAATCAATCATTCTGATATGATACCTCTTGCATCATGATACTGCCTGCTTCATGATACAACCTGTTGTGGTATAACTAGCTCTAATATAGCCAGCTCTGATATTACCATCTCTGATACCACCTAATCTGAAATGGGGCACTAAAGGCTTCTTGTCAGCTTACTAAAACCTCTCCCACTCCAAATCTTAAATAATTTCCAAGATCTATGCTTATGATTGATAATTTGCTGAAATAAGCACTTGAAATAGGTGTATGCTTGTGTTTTCCTTTAACTTATTAATTGCGTTAAGTTTATTTTCTTAAACTGATATATAAACACACATAATAGTAAAATGCAGCAAATAAAAAAACACATAAGACAACAATATAATATGGAGTTCACCTTGATATCTTGGGCTTGCCTCCTTGAGCTCTAATCAACTTGACTAGGCTCTTTGGGAATATGGTAATGCTTCTTTTACAAGTTCCACACTTAACTACATTGGTTTACAACTACACCAATGGGTTTAGAATACTATCTTATCCCACTATTTGTTCATACTCTAAAGACAGATCTTGGCTTCTCTGGACTACATTCCTTCAATCAGTGCTCCAAGCTATCTTGAGCTCCCGGCTTGCACCACCTCCCTCAGAATTCTTTAACTGTCTTTGGAATTCTTTCTTCTATCTTCAACACACATTAGACACTAGCAATAGCTTGATCACTAGATCTCTTTACTATTCAGAAACTTAATTACAGCCTCATGGATCTTAGAAGTTTGTTTTGAGATCTCTAGCTCTGTGGCCTTGCCTATATCAAGCCTCCAACCTCTGGTGGCTCTCCGCAAATCATTGGCTCTATGGCTCTCTGGCCTTACAATTCTACTGCGCTCAAGCTCTCTGAGGAACCACCCCTTTGCCATCAACCCCAACCTCTGGTGGCTTCTCTGGCTTTCTCTCGAACTATGGTTCTACGTCTTTGTGGCTCTCAGCCCTATCGGCTCTTCACTATGTTTCTCTTTACCCAGTTGTGAGCTCCCTAAAGGGAGACTTTCTCTCTGAAGGGAAAACTTCTGAAGGGAGCCTCCCAAAGCGCCCTTTCTTTCCTTGGCTCTCTAGCCTTTGAAGAATCCTTTGACTCTGCGGCTTCCATCCGTTCCTCTATGTGCAATCATGAGGAATAATTCCTCTATGGCTCTACGTTTATCCCTCTGGCTCTCTGGCTCTGTGGCTCTACTTCCGGTCCTCTGGCTCTACATTCCACAATGCATTCCTGTTACAAAAACACCTGCTTATAGCGTGGCAAGGAGAATCGAAGCCATTACAAAGAAAATACATAGGCAGCCTTTGTTCGGGGCAATACATTGAAAATCCCCTAGTGGACGCAAAGGCCAGATTTTAAATGATATGAAATCGCGTCCGTAAACCTTATTTAGTCTGTGCTCTTACGACATATCGCATATCGCGCTGCCCGAAGGTCATGGTCCATTTGTATTTGCGATTCTCGATCTTTGATCACAGATATCGCCGATCAACCCATTACATATCACATGTTGCATGGGTTGGGGTACTCTAATCCTGCTTTGTTGCGATATGATCTCTGATCACCGATCCCATCGGTGTATCGCTATCGTCTCCATCACATGTGCATTAGCATAGGGGTATGGGTGCTCTGTTCCTCTTATCACCTAATCGTCAATCGTCACTTATCGCATATTGCTCATCAGTCCTTCACAATGCCCTGGACCATGGTCCATCACATTTGGTTTTGTGCGATTCGATAAAGCATTCATTGCTTATCCCTAAACCTTCATGCCTTTGGCTTAAGTCCTCCCTTTGAACCCTTCTGATGTGATATTTATATATAACTTTGCCTTTGACCCTTTTCATTATTCGACTTAGATTGTATGTGATTTTCACCATTTAGGACCCTTTACCACTCTTATCAAGTCTTTTATACTTAGAGGGTTATCCAAGATCCATTTTCGATCATCAGACCTCTTATTTATTTAGATTTATTATATTTTAGAATTACACTCTAAATAATCCCCTTTTTAATGGATGGGGAGGACTATTGACTCGTAAAGTGTTTTGGATGAAAAATTTAAGTTGAACGTTTTTAATCATAAGATAGTATTTACCTTTTAAGGTAACCTTTCTTACTGAAACTAGAGTAAAGGGATTAAAGTTTTGAGGTTTTTTAAAGATTTTCCAACTTAATTGAAAGGACTTTCAGAGTTCTATATTTTTATGTAATTTTAAATTTTGGTAATCACTTCTTAAAAATTTTTACTTTCAAAGTGAAGAAAATAAAAATAACTTTGAGAGATGTTTGAAAAGTCAATAGAGTACTATTTAACTTTTTATTAATGAAATCTGTAAAAGGAAAATATATTGCAGCATGATGTACAATGGAAGTGATTTTATAGATTTCTATTCTTATTCTTCTTTTTATTCTTGTTTTATATTTTTTTACAAAAATTCCTAAGAAAATAATTTCTCTAAGATGAGCCCACTTATAGGGAGATAATCTCTCTTTCCTAATAAATCTTGAAGTATAAATGTAGATGGGATAATCTGTTCAACAATTTGAAATGGACCAAGCCATGATTATCGAAATTTGGTAGGTTTCCCTTTTTCTTCGTGTGCTTTGTCCCACTTGAGAAATAGATCTCGAACTTGGAAGGATCTTTGTGTGACTGAACTTGCATCAAAAGAATCTTTCACCATCTGCTATTGTTTTGTGTGTGTGAGTTTGGCCTTTTCCCTTTCTTCTTTTAGTTTTAGGATTTGTGAATTTCTTAATTGCAAGGAAGAAGAAGGTGTTTCTTCAGTAAATTGAACGAGGGTGAATGAAGGAAGAGCTAAATGTGATTGAATGATGGCTTCATTCCCATAGAGTAGGTTAAATGGAGAAGTTCATATATAGGACTTTTGAGTTATCCTATCAGCCCATAGAGAAACTATTAAAGCTTTGAGCTACTTTCTTTGATTTTGATCTACATTTCTTTTGATTATTCTAAGGAGATTTTTATTAGTGGATTTTACCAAACTGATTCCCTAGGGATAGTAATTAGTAAAATATTTGAGTTTAAGACCTCATAATTGAATACTTTATCATACTGGTACCTGAAAAATAAGATGCATTGTCAAATATAAGTGTGGAAGGCAAACCAAATATCGTAATGGTAAATTGATCAATACATTCAATAACAGATTCAGAATTGACTACCCTTAGTGGAATTGCTTTCACCCACTTACTAAAGTAATATGTAGTAGTGAGAATATATCTATGTTGTTTATAATAATGAGGAGCGATCTCACCTATGATATCGAGTCCCCATTTTTCGAAAGATTGTTCGATGTTCACTGGTTGCAGAGGCAAGGCTAGTTTTCGTTCTCTTCCAGAAGCAGTTTGGCATGTTTTGCATTTTCTTACGTAGGCATGGTTATCTTTAAATGGAGTAGCCCAGTAGTATCTATTGTGTAATATTTTGTCTGCAATAGTCTATCTTCGAAAATGTCCACCTGCTGATTCATTGTGAAGTTCCTACAAAACTGTTTGCACTTCAGATTTTTCAAGGCATCATAATAGTATGGAATCATAGTTTCTCCTAAATAACACATTATGAACAATCTCATAATGAAATTCTTTTAATTGTAAATATCTTTTTCTTTTATAATTGAGTTTAGGAGAAGAATATCCATTTTTCAAATAAAAAATTAAATTAGTGTATTGGGACTCAACATTAGTTACACTTACCTTAGAAATGTGTTCACTGTTACCTATGTCACCTTCGGCGGGTATGTTAGATTATCCTGTCAGAAGCTTGCATAAACTTTGTCCTCTGACAATTTTGGCTCTTTTAATTTCAATATCATACTCTTGTAGACCTGTCACTAATTTTCTCTCTTTTCTCCTAATTCTTTTTCAATTAGTAATTGTCTCACTGTTGGGAATGCAACTATTACTTTCATGTGTGTTTTTAAAAGAAAAGGTGTAAAATCATTTACAAAATTATATATAGAAAATGCCTGTTTTCCTACTTCTCAATAATTCAATTTAGCACCCAGAATATTTGAACTAAGAAAAGAGATGGGTCTTGCATTTTTTTATTATTAATTTGTTTCAAAAAAATGACATAAGATGTTAAAGAAGGAAGGGTATATAAGATGAAATGATCAGAGAAATTGAGAGTATTTAAAGAAGGGGAATTGATAATTTCTTGTTTGATTAAATTGAATTCTCTCTTTTCATGACGGCCCCATTTAAGAACTGTGTCTTTCTTAATCATTTATGGTAACTGCAAAATAATTTGTGAGAAATCAAGGACACACCTTCTGACAAAATTGTTTTGTCCAAAAAATGATTGCATGATTTTTTTTGTTATATGGTGGAGAAATTCCTTTTGTTCTATTAGGTTCAATGAAAGTACCATTTTTTGACACAATGAATCCTAAAATTTTCCCTTCACTAAGAGTGAAAAAAGTCTTTCTCATATTTAATGAATTACCATATTTTCTACAGCATTCAAAAATTGGTTTTAAGTCCTGTAAATGACTATTTCTATTGTTTGAATACATAGTAATGTCACCTAGATAAATAACAAACATTTTATTTAACAAACCTTTGAAATATATATCCATGGCTCATTGGAAAGTGGCCCCTACATTAATTATAAACTGAATGGCATTTTTTGGTAGGCATAAGTTCCCTATTTTGTTTTGAAAGTAGTCTTGAATCTATCATCTAGGTGGACAATGATTTGATTGTATCGTGAGAAACCATCAAGGAAAGACATAAGTTTGCAACAAGCAACTGATCATAAAATCCCTTCCATAGTGGGTAGCTGGAAATTATCCTTTTGACTGGCTTTATTAATATTCCTAAAATCTATACAAATGTGGATCTCACCATTTTTCTTCCTAATAGGTACTAAGTTGGAAACCCATCTTCAAGTCCTTGTAGGTTTTAACCCCATAAACAAATTACCTGCATACGAATTCTAAAACACAGAAAATAAACAATGTGAGAGCATAACACATAAAACACATATACACAAAGATTTTTCGGTGGATCCCAAGACTGGGACTACCAGCTTGATTTTTCATTTTGTTCCTTTCAATGTTACAATACATATTTATACATGCTGAAGCATCCAATACCATGCACCGAAAAACCATCACGTCCAATACGATGGACCAAAAACCATCGCGTACAATACCATGGACCGAAAACCATCGCATCCAAAAAACATGTGCGAAAATCACGCACAAAAACATAGATGGGTCCGCCCAACCTAACATAGGGTCCAAAACCAAAATTTTTCGAGGCGCTGCCCCAGACCCCATAAAGTGGGGTTATGGGTGCCCTTCAAACCCCCTGTTAACTACGTGGAAAGAATATAACACAATCCAAGATTCTCCCACTTGTTGTTTTCTTTTCACAGGGGACCAAAAGAGAGCTTAGTCATTTTCCCAGCCCTGAAATGCCCATTGTCTCTCCACGCCAAGAGAACTTCTCAGAGCTCATAGATTTTGTCGATGCATCTGCAGTATTATTCAAAGAGTCCATCTTTACTAGCAACACCTTTTTGTCTTCTCTCATATCCCTCACAAAGTGATACTGAACATCAATGTGCTTGTATTTGAATGATATGTAGGGTTCTTTGCCAAGAAAATTGCACTTTGGCTGTCACAGTCTATGATTATAGCTTCCTGTACTAACCCCATACTTGAACACAATCTCTGCAACCAAACTGATTCCTTGCCTGCATTCGTGGTTTCCATGTATTTTGCCGCTGTAGTTGATAGTGCCACTAGAGATTGTTTCTTACTTATCCAACGGATTGCACTTCCAAATAGGTTAAACACATACCCACTTGTAGATCTCCTCTGATCTAGATCTCGAACCCAATTTGCATCAACAAAGCCATGAATATCCAACACTCTGTGCAATCTTGGTCTTCCTTGGTAGCAGAGACCATAATCACTAGTGCCACGCAAATACCTGAAAACTTGCTGCACTGCTGCCCAATGTTCCTTTCCTGGTTTTGACATAAACCTGCTCAATACTCCCACTACATGTGCAATGTCTGGCCTATTATAGACCATTGCATACATTAGGCTACCGACTTCATTTGCATATGGAACACAGGACATGTCCTCTTCCTCTTCTTATGTCTTGGGACATTGCTCAACAGATAACCTCACACCTACAGGAATACGAACCTTCATCGGTTTACTATCCTACATGTTAAACCTCTGTAGTATTGTCTCGACATACATCCTTTGTTTAACCAAAGCTTCCTCTTTGCCCGATCTCTTTTAATTTCCATGCCCAAAATATATTTTGCAGCACCAAGATCTTTCATGTCGAATTTGGAGGACAATTGGTTCTTCAAATCCTAGATAATTTCTTTGTGATTTCCAACTAGCAACATATCATCCACATACAAGACCAGATAAATAACATGATCACCAATTAATTTAAAATAGAGACAGTGATCTACTTTTCTTCTGGTGAAGCCAAGTCCCCATATAAATGTATCAAATTTCTGATACTACATCCTTTGTGACTATTTTAACCCATACAAAGACTTATTTAACTTGCATACCAGTTCTCTCTTACCCTTCGCTGCAAAACCTTCAGGTTGCTTCATGTAGATTTTCACTTCCAGATCCCCGTGAAGAAATGTTGTCTTCACATCCATCTGTTCTACCTGAAAATCAAAAGCAACAACAACAGATAACAATAATCTAATAGAAGTTACCTTGGCAACAAGAGAAAAAATATCACCAAAATCAATTCCCGA
Organism: Pinus taeda; assembly: GCA_000404065.3. Classification (NCBI taxonomy): domain Eukaryota; kingdom Viridiplantae; phylum Streptophyta; class Pinopsida; order Pinales; family Pinaceae; genus Pinus; species Pinus taeda. The sequence continues at coordinate 91,445 of APFE030038714.1, forward strand.
CACCTGGGAATAACCTTCTACTACCAACCGCGTTTTGTATTTCTCCACTTTTCATTCTGAATTTGTCTTGTTTTTGAACACCCATTTGCTACCAATGGGTTTCCTTCCAGTCGGCAACTCCACTAGATCCCAAGCCTCATTTTTGTGCAAAGATGTCATTTCATCAACCATGGCCTCTTTCTAGAGTTTTCCATCCTCTAGATCTACTAGTTCCTTCAAAGTTCTGGGATCATTGTCAGTAATAGATAAAGCAAAATTTGATTAGAAAGCAGATGGAATATACCTTTCAAGCTTCCTTCTTTCTTGAACTTATCTTCTCACAACTAGAGTTTGTGGCTCTTCATCTTCTAATTCCTCCTCTATTTTAGAGTCTAATTCTTCCTCCTTTAGCTCAAACTCTATCTTCTCAGGTTCCTCTTGTTGGACTTCATGTTTAATAACATCTTTCACCTCTCTTGACACCACATCTCGGTTGTACACAACCTTCCATGTGATTGGGCTACAAATCTTATAACCCTTTAAACCATCCTTATACCCAATAAAGATGCACTTTTCAGATTTACTATCCAACTTGGTTCATTTCTCCTTTGGAACATGTACATATGCATCACATCCAAATACCCTCAGATGTGAAATAGAGGGTTTCTTACCAATGCATACCTCTTGTGGAGTCTTATCCTCCAATGCTGATGAAGGTGACCTATTGACGAGGTAACATGCAGTATCCACCGCCTTTGCCCGGAATTCCTGTCCTAACCCAGCACCACTGAGCATGCTTCTTGCCCTTTCCATCAACGTCTTATTCATTCTTTCTGCAACTCCATCTTTCTGAGGTGTATATGGAGTAGTCTTTTGCCGTGCTATACCACACTTATTATAGAATTCTTCAAATTTCTTACTACAAAACTCCTCCACCGTTATTTGTTCTCAGCACCTTTATCTTCTTCTCTATCTGGTTTTCCACCAGAGCCTTAAATTCTTTAAACCCGTCAAAGATTTCAGATTTCTTCTTATGGAAATATATCCATGTATTCCTTTAGAAGTCATCTATATATGATACATAGTACGCAGACTCACCCAGTGATGGAACCTTCACAGGTCCAAACACATCACTGTGCACACGTTCTAATATTTGTTTAACCCTCTTACTACCAGAGGGGAAACTCACTCGATTCTGCTTCCCATATACACAATTTTCACAAAAATCAACATCTAGAAAGCTGTTACTCATACCTTCTACCATACCTTTACCATGAAGTATCTGAAGGTCCTTTTCCCCAATATGTCCAAGCCTTTGATGCCACAACATGGTCTTCTCTCTAGAGACCCCTAGAGTTTCTGCTCCACTTTTAGGAACCACAGAACTATTGCACCCATCAATAACAGTGCTACCTTGCAGCTTTTACAGAGTTCCAATCCAAACTCCCTGCATCAATACCAGTGATCCCCGAACCATCTTGTAGGTATCCTTCTCGAACACTGTTTTTACACCTGCATCATCCAACTTGCTAATAGAAATCAGATTTCTGGCTAATGAGGGAATATGTAGAACACCCTGAAGTATTCTAACCCTTCCACCTTGCAACGTCAACTTTACTTTTCCACAACCAATGATTCTAGCCTTCCTGTCATCCCCCAAGAAGACATCACCACCATCATATTTCTCATACTCATAGAACCACTCCCTATGTGGAGTGAAGTGAAACGATGCACGTGAGTCAACCAACCATGCCTCATGATCTACATGTGTACTTGGAGAAGTGAGGTACACATCCCCCCCTTCATCTGAGGAGGTTTTCGCCTCTACCAAAGGAGCCTCATCAGATCCCTTTCCTTTGTCAAGAGCTTTAGATTTATAGTCCCTTTTGAAGTGCCCTTCCTTTCCACATTTCTAGTACACAACCTTTACAGGTGTTCCTCGAGATTTAGATCTCCCTCTAGATTTAGATCTCCCACTCAATGACTTATTTTTGTTTCTATTCTGGGGTCATCCTCATATAGACAAAGCATCAACATTCTAGCTCTCCATATTTTTTCATCTCATCTTCTCCATCAGCAAGGATGATACTATTTCATCAAAATGTAAGGTAGTTGCATTGCTACTTATTGCAATAACCAAACTATCCAATGAATCTGGTAGAGAACACAACAAACTAATGCACTTATCTTCATCTAAAATTTTAATATCAATAGATGCTAACTGACTTACCATAGTATTAAATGTGTTTAGATGCTCTGTCACTGAATCTCCATCTTTCATCCTCAAGTTATACAGCTTTTTCCATAGGAACGATTTATTCATCAGAGACTTAGGTTGGTACAGAGTCCCTAACTTGTCCCAAAAAGCCTTTGTCGTAGCTTCCCCTGATACATTCAACAATACTGAATCTGAGACACACTTCCGATCCAACTTATTACATTCTTCATCGGTCACTCTCGTTGGTTTAGTACCTGGATCTACCACGATCCACTAATCTTTATCCACCAATAGGTCCTCCATATTGAGTTTCCACAATTCAAAACTTTGATCATTAAATTTCTTGATCTCTATCTTTCCACTACTGACCATCTTCTTTCACCACGAGAATCGATGTCGTAGATATTCGATTGAATAGGGTCTACCATAGGCTCAAGCGAAACCCCTCAGCAACAAAGGTGTCCCCTTGAAGACAAAAATAGCTCTGATACCAAATGTAGGTTTTAACCCTGTAAAGAAATTACCTGCATATGAATTATAAAACATAGAAAATAAACAATGCAAGAGCATAACACATAAAACACATATACACAAAGATTTTCCCCTGGATCACAAGACTGGGACTACCATCTTGATTTTTCATTATGTTCCTTTCAATGTTACAATACATATTTATACATGGCGAAGCATCAAATACCATGGACCAAAGAACCATCGCATCCAATACCATGGACCGAAAACCATTGCATCCAATACCATGGACCGAAAACCATCGCATCCAAAAAACATGTGTGAAAATGATGTACAAACAATAGGTGGGTCCCCCCAACCTAACATAGGGTCCAAAACCAAAATTTTCGGGGTCGCTGTCCCAGACCCCATAAAGTGGGGTTACGGTTGCCCTTCAAACCCCCTATTAACTACGTGGAAAGAATATAACACAATCCAATGGCCCTAATAGGAAAATTTATTTTAGCCTTAAAGAGTTTCTTCAATTTTTGTTTTATTTGATTTTGTAAGTTTGGATGATTTTTCCTTAATTTTTGTTCGACAGGTTTATCATCAGATGACATCAGAATTTCCTGTTGAATGATGGAAGTGTTAAAGGTTTTGAGATCTTCGTAATTCCAAGCAACAACATCCTTATATTTATTTAACAGATGGATGAAGGGTAATCTTTCTTCCGATGAGAGATCAAGTCTTAAATTGATCTTTTGAACTTTAAGATACATACCAAAATTTATTAATTCAAATCTGAAAGTTGAACTTTGTAGTTATGAATTAGTAACTATTTTAAATCTGTCTTTTAAATCATAAAGATCCTCAAGTTTAACGACAGATTTGGGTATAGGATTATCCTTGATATTCTATTTTAATTGATTGGCATGCTCATCTCCATCAATTATTTGGTCATCATATGATTTTTTAGAAGTTAAGAAGCTTAAAATTTCTTCATCATCATTAAATACCTGCCAATGAGGGATATTATCATGAATGGATGGCCTCAAGATTAATTCTACAAAAAACCTATTGGGACTTTAATATTTGGATGGGAGAAATTTTGATGCAAAGTTAGAAATAAGGTGAGAGTTGCATTCTAAATCCTAGGAATAAAGGAAATGTTAAACACTAAAAAATGTGAAGTGAGAGACTGAACCAAAGACTAATAATGCTTCAAGTGTGTAGAGATACCATGCATCGTGTTTCTTACTTGTTTAACTACAATTTATGAATCCCCATAAACTTGAAGGTACTTAATGTCAAGGATAAGGCTTTTATACATAACTTGTACGAATGATTCATATTTTGCAATATTATTTGTGCATTCAAATTCCAATATCCAAGTCAACATTGTCTTCACACCTTCAGGATAATCAATATCCAACCTGCTCCTGCACCAACACTTGATTTTGACCCTTCAAAATACAATGTCCAAAATAAAGAACTAACTAATGCTTTTTACAGAATATTTACACATCTCGAAATGTCTGTCTGTGAGAAATTTTCAATTTGAGAAATTACAAAATTACTCAGAAATCGTGACGTTTGTGCTTTAAAATTCTCAAAAAACGATTCAGTAGACTAGTTTCCAAGAGTGTTGTTATTAAATGATACTACCTCGTTTTCACCTTTGAAATCTATTACTGAATGTTTCATGTGTTTTTATCAATTGATTCTTATTTGATTAGGATTTATGTTAAATGGGAGCCATAAGTGAGATCAATCATTGGAATAATAATTGTGTAGTTTTTCTGACCAATCTCTACTAAGAATTAAACCATAGAAATCTACGATATCAGAAACGAGTATATCATTTATTTGATAGACTTCAAGATTCAAAGATAATCTAATAAGAACTGAATTCATTTCTCCTATGACTTTGAATATTTTCCTATCAAGTTTAACAATGTGAATTTTGTTTTTCTAAGTTGACATGTTTAATTTTAGACAAACTGAATACAACATGATATTCGAAGAAGGCCCTGAATCTACTAAGTAGTTATGTACATTTTTATTAAATATTTCAAAAGTCAAAGGAAAATAAGGGCCATGTGAATTGGACTTGTCACCTATTATAATAGCATCATAGGAATCCAATAATGAATGACTAAGAGGTTTACCAATTCTGTTATAAGCTTTGGATACAACAACAACAGGAAGAGGAGAAACAAGTACTACATTCAATTATTTCAATAAAAATTTATGTTGATTTTTGAGTTTAGTGAGTTCATGAAAGGAAATGTTAGGTTTTATTTTATTCACATCCTCAACTATATTGTACTCAATAGTATCTGAAGCTACTAAGGTTCTAGGTGAAGATGGAGAATTGGATGAGGAAGGAATTACTTGAGGGGAAGTGGAAGTGGATTTTTTAACAATAGCTTTACATATAGTAGTGGAAGTTGAAGGTTTATGTTTTTGAATTCATTATATAGGATCAACTAAACATTTACTTCTTGTGCTAATAGGTAATGCTTCATATTCATTTTCACTATCAGAAATAGGAAGAATAAAATCCCACAATCCATTTTGCTCAACTATTTGTTCATCTTGGGATTCATTTGAAGAAAATGTTGCTTCCTCCTCATCTTGATCATCAGTTTGTGCATTAGAGATCATGTTTGTAGGTTGTGGATTAGGTGGTTGATTTCATCTGAATGTTCTAAAAGGTTTTCTGGAAGAAGATTCAGCTACATGTTTTTGTATCTCTACTATCTCATTAGACAATGTTTTAAGGACATGTTGCAAGCCTTCAAGATCAAAGGGATCTTTAAGTGATTCCCTTTTAGCTTCATACTTAAATGTAACTCTTTCTAATTTTCTATCTTCCCAATTTTTTTTATTTTCTAGTGCATTTATTCCCTTCTCTACAGACATAACCTCTTTCATGTTTTCTACCAAGGTATTTTTATTAGCTTTATCTACAAAAAATTTGATGTTAGAAGGAAGAGATGAAATATACCATTCAATTTGTACATCGACGCCAGATCTAGAAGTAGCTCAGAATTTATTTAACAATTTGTTAAATCTAAAATTGAAATATCACCAAATTTAGTCAAAAATAGTTCTTCAAAAATATCCCAACTATTAATAAAATTGGCTAGTAATGAAAAGTACCAAGACACTGTTGATCTTGTAAAAGTGTATGGGAATAATATAACAAAAGCTTCTTATTCATCTACCCCATTAAGTTTGATGGCTAACATATAGTTATGAAGGATCTCTTCAGTAGGTTACCCATCATGAGGATTGAATTTGGGAAGCCATCTTTCAAGATGTTTTGGTAGAGGATGAAGTGGTGTTGGAATTTTAATGTTAGGCTCCTATACTATTAGTGTAACCCCTTATTGTTATTAGTACAACCCCCTTATTATATTGTTGTACACATGTAGTCCCCATATTGTTATTATTGTGCCCTTACATTATTATTGTTATGTCAACTCTAATTATATTATGACCGCTTAGACTCCTATATATAGAAAGGAGGTCTTGTCATTTGTACCATCCAAGAATTGTTCATTTGTGCAATGTAAAAGAGGTTGCCCGCTTGAAGAGGCTTATCTCTAAGGCATTCATCTATCTTTTCTATCTTTTTGTGAGCTAGTTTCATAACACTTGGTATGAGAGCTTTGAATTCTAGGGTTTCGCTGCTCCAAACAGGTCATCATGGAATTTGTGCTATAACATCTTTTCTGCAACGTTTCAAATGCTACAAAAAAAAACCCATTTGAGAAGAACTCATTTTGAAACCTCCGGGTCTGAATTTTAGAGATTTTTGCTCAATATTATCATAGATATGATCTGAGGAAGTCGGCCTTTTTGTAGACTCTTGAATTACATTCCAAATAGCTGACCTAGGGAAAATGGGCATAACTTTTGTTTTGAGCATTACATTGAAATTTTGTAAGAAGTTTCAAAAAGAGGATAGACTGTAGCTTCCTGTGTACATCTTCTAGATCCTAAGGTCGAAATAGTGACATGTGGCACTTCATACAACTTCGCTCGTATGAAAACATATATAATTAGGTCATCTTGGGAGATTTGGCATATCCCCTCCTTCGAAAATCCAATTTCGATTAGACTGGTGGCATTGGAAAGAGGACACAAAGTTCTACTGCAGGTCATGATTTTATAATTGGAAGATCGGAAATTACAGACTTACAGTCGTTTCAAGATTGAGCTCCCAAAATCAAGAAAACATGAGATGAGGAAGTTTGATGGCAAGGATCTGGTAAATTGGATACTACAGATGGAGAAATATTTCGATCTACATGATGTACCACTATTACAAAAGGTATATATTGCATCTAATTATTTAGAACCAAATCAATTTTTATGGTATAAAGGGCTTTGTTCTCCTAAACCACTTGTCACATGGTCAATTTCCATGGAAGAAATGCTAGCGCATTATGAGGATACAAAGAGAAACTCCTTCCTTAGCCAATTGATAAATCTCAAACAAAGGGGTTCAATGAAAGAGCACATTGAAGACTTTCAAAAATTGAATAGAAGGGTAAATTATATTCCAGAGAAGCAAAGGATTGATGTCTTCATAGGGACTTTAAAGGATAATGTTCAACATGAGTTTTGTTTTTGGGAACTTGATTCATTGGAGGAGGCATTCAGGTTGGCAAGAAAAATTGAAAGTGAAATTATGAAAACAAGGAATCACACCACTCATGACTATAATTATGGTAGTGTTTTTTCTCCTAGCCTTCCACAACGTACAAAGCTTACACCAAAACAATTGGAAGAGAAAAGAGAAAGAGGGCTTTGTTACAATTGTGATAGAAAATGCACTAAAGGTCATAAGTGTGCTAAGAAGAAATTATTTTACATAGAGTATGACGAGGAGGAAGAAAAGGATCAAGAAACATCACAAGAAGAGGATATATGCTAGGACCTAACCCTAGAGAAAGAGGAAATGAATTCGACCATATCTTGTAATGCATTGGCAAGAATTACCACTCAAACTCTCAAGATAGAAGGACATATCAAGAAGAAAAAGGTTCAAGAAGTGAAATATCACATCAAGAAAGAAGAAATGAATCCAACCATATCTTGTAATGCATTGGCTGGAATTACTACTCTTCAAACTGTTAAGATAGAAGGACATATCAAGAATAAAAATGTTCAATAAGTGAAAGATCACATCGAGCATCAAGAAATGAATCCGAACATATCTTGTAAAGAATTAGAAGAAATTACCACTCCTCAAACTCTCAAGATAGAAGGAAATATCAAGAAGAATAAGGTTCAAGCAGTGAAAGATCACATCAAGCATCAACAACAAGTTCTCAAACTTTTAAAGGATAATGCCACTTTGGTGCAGAATCAAATGAAAAAATAGGTAGATCAACATCACGGTGAAAATTTTTTTGATGTAGGTGATTGCGTATTTTTACGGTTACATCTCAAGAAAGCTATTTATGAGAAGGAAATGTTGGCAATACTACACGCACTTAAGAAACGGTGACCTTACCTAATGGAAAGAAATTTCAAGGTAAAAATGGATCATGATAGTGTTAAATACATTTTAGAACAATTATTATCATTAGAAGAAGATAAAAAATGGGTCACAAATATGTTGGGTTATGACTTTGACATCATCTACAGAAAAGGGAAGAAATTTTTTGTTCCAGATGTATTCTCAAGAAAGGATAAGGATGTGGAAGCATTGTTTTGTGCTATTTCTATCATCCAAACAAATTGGATAAACAAAGCAAGGGATGAATGGAAGAAGGACAAAGAAGTGTGGCCGCTCATTCAAAAGTTGCAGAATATCCCAATTCAAACAATATTGCCAGAACTTGAAGAGGAAGGAAAAATAATATTGGAACCTGGAGCAGTCATAGAAACAAGAACTAGATAGCTTCGAAATTGATCAATTTCAAAGTATCTCATCAAGTCGAAGAACTTACCTGCTGAATATTTCACATGGGAGGACAAGAATCTTATACAGAAGCATCAGGAGCTACTCAAGCATTGAGGACAACACTTTTTGAAGCAGAGGGCCATGTTAGGCTCCTATACTACTAGTGTAATCCCTTAATGTTATTAGTACAACCCCTTTATTATATTGTTGTACCCATTTAGTCCCCATATTGTTATTATTGTGCCCCATAGAAGCCCACTATTTTTATTATTGTGCCCTTACATTATTATTTTTATGTCGGCTCTTATTATATTACGACCCCTTAGACTCCTATATATAGAAGGGAGGTCTTGTCATTTGTATCATTCAAGAATTGTTCATTTGTGTAATGTAAAGGAGGTTTCCCCCTCGAAGAGGCTTATCTCTAAGGCATTCATCTATCTTTTCTATATTTTTGTGAGCTGGTTTCATAACATTTAACAACACCTGGACTGGACTAGGGTCTAGCTACCATTGTAATAGTTAGGGAGGTGGATGTGATGAAAGAAGAACTGGCAGTTGTGATAGTAATGCTTGATGTAGCACTAGTTGCTTATGTAGAGGAAATGGAAAATATGAAGTGAATGATAGAGAGAAAGTAAATGAAAAGGGTAGAAATGGAGATGTTGGTGAATGAGAGAATGAGGTAATCTCACTAGTACATGTTTGGGAATTTGATGTCGCAGTTTTCGTTTGGCTAGAGTGAAGTGGAAATTGAAATGGAGAGATGCCATGTTTTGGACTTTAGGACGGAGGTAAAACACCAATTTGTTGAAAAATAAAAGTTATACTTCAAAAACTTTAGATGATATTCCAATTTTTTAATCAAAGTTGTAACTTCTGGTGATTCTAGAGTATAATCCATAGGGATTACCTCAAGAAGTATTCTAACAGACTTGGGAGGTGACTACACAACTCCTGACCTAAGAGTAGGAGATTCTGGAGGGGATCTTGAAGTTGTAGGAGATTTAGAGGGAGAATGTCTCTTGGAATGGATTTTTTTGTTTTTGGATTCGAATTAATTTAAATTCATAGTCTTCATACCCTCCTTCTAGTGCTAAAATGTGTTGACACCTTGAAAATCACAACGTCAACACAGGGGGAGAACCACCTGGTCTGGACCTTAAGACAACTCCTTTCCATTTAGATAGTGGCTCCGACTAGGGATAATGGGACCACTTTCCCAATGAAATGTTATTGAATGGATGTGTAATGCTTATATTGAAGTGAAATAGTTGGATTTTCAGTAATGAATCAAATGGAAATCATATGCATTAATCTACACTATAACCCGTCATTGTTTAACATTTATCTCGATCAAATGTACAATTATTTTCCTTAGTAAATGACAATATATATTGCTCAAACACCAATGGAAATGGAAATATTTCAATATGGTTACATTGATTAAATAGTTAATCAAAATAATGTGTATAACTCATATCGGATTTAGAAGATCAAAGAAAATTTCTTAACATGTATTTAAAAATATAAATGGCAAGATGATCATGAATACATGTAACATTGTTCTTTAAATAGCATGTAATAAGAAATATAAAAATGATAAATTCAATAGTTATCATGAACAAAATAGAGGTACAAATATAAAAATACCAGATGTACTTTTCTCAGCTCATAAAAGAAATAGAAGTTTATTCCTTCACACAAAGATGATTCCAGGAGTACAGTAATGCGACTTCTCAATATTTTTTTTGAAAATTCCTAAACAATTTTCACGTAATTTTATTGGGAAAGATGAATGTACAATAGTGTGAGCTTTCATAAGCCTTTTTTCATAAAATTCAGGACCTTTATTTCATTCAACAAGTAATCTTAAATACCAGAAAACAATTGAATCTATTTTTCAGAGCATTGAGGGCATTTAAACAGATCCCTTCAATAGCGGTTAAAGGAAAGAGGTTTTTGCTAGTAAATTCTAAGTGTGATTTGATATCTTCATCAACTTTGTTTGTTCTATTGGATTATCTAGATGCTTGTCTATCTGTTTGAACTGAAGTGCCACTTATCAACACAACTCTCCTCTTCTATCATGAAGCTGAACAAGGCAAATAGGAATATATAAGTTGGAAATAAATGAGATTGATAAGTGCATTTTATTTGAAACAAATCACTTTTGTAGGAAATAAGGGCAAACATGGAGTTGTAATAAATTTTGAACACAACCATTATGGAGAGGAATGCAGAATCATGCCTATGATAAGACAAGTCAGACTTTATGGTTTTATTGCAAATCACAATGGCTTTTACGCCGCGGTAGAACTATGAACAATCACAATCTCTTTACAGCCTGGAGTATTCTAAACCAAATCCAAAAAGGGGATTTCTTAAAATATATCACAATTGCAACATTCAGAACCTAGATGACTTGTTATAAACCATGTCTTTTTAAAAATTGCGATTGTGAAGTGCAGGATGATGTCATGGTGACGTCGTAGATGATGTGGACAATACACATGGTAGATCATGTAGCGGAATGTTATGTTATCGCAGATCACAAAACAGGTGGGAGGCTTAATGGTTGTTTTAGAGGGAGTTCGAAGTGGTAAGTGGTTTGTGAATGGGGGAGTCTAAAAGAATGGAGGAGTGGCATGTAGATATAGGGCTTTGATGGGAAAACCACTTTTCCAACACCCCATGAGAAACTTAAAATTGAGTGCAGGGGGGTCAAAAGCCATTATCTACCATTGATCTGAGCAAATAGATTTGGGTTGTTCATTTTAGTAGATAAGATTGGCTTTGGTTATATCGAAATTGGTGTTAATGACTGTAAAACTTTAATAGGTGGCTGAAAGACATGTGATTTGCGATATGCGGGATGAGATGAAGTCATGGTGACATCAATATGACTTGGTGGATCCATGTCAAATAACGATGTGGCGATTGTGTTGTAGATGACCTAGAGTATGACATCACAGATGATGTCATATTGCAATCAACATGATGAAGGGTACTGCCATCACAATTCAAATGAAGCATGACCCTTTGGAATTTATGATAGTCGTAGACGTGAGGGTTTTATGAATTGTAGTGGATAATCTCGTCAGGTTCGGAGATTTATCGTATATCATAATTGGTGGTCGACTAGCCTAATTGCAATCAGAAATCAATGTAGGCAGTGGCCCATGGCCAACAATTCTTCTTATTACATGGGTGCATGATTTTAATAAAGTGAAGTTGATTTTCCTTTCGGGTCTAGGCCTAATAAGAATCGACATGGAGTTAAGGTTAAGACTTAAGTTTTTTTGAACTTTTACGTGTCTGGATTATATAACAATAGCAATGGAGTTAGGGGAGGGGTATTTTCCTTATGAAACATTGTTTATTTTCAATGTGGGGGAGGCTTAAGATTTAGAAACTTTTCGATGTGGGATTTGAATGAGTTAGAGTTTATAAAGATAAAACCTTTGGGCATTAAAATGTTATGAAGCCAGCTCATAAAAAGATAGAAAATATATATAAACGCCTTAGAAATAAGCCTCTTTGAGGGGGAAACCTCCTTTACATTACACAAATGAACAATTGTTAGATGATACAAATGACAAGACCTCCATTCTATATATAGGAGTCTAAGGGGTCATAATATAATGAGAGCTGACATAACAATAATAATCTAAGGGCACAATAATAACAATATTAAGACTACATGGGCACAACAATATAATAAGGGGGTTGTACTAATAACAATAAGGGGTTACAATAGTAGTATAGGGACCTAGAATGCCCCTCTCCTTCAAAAAGTGTTGTCCTCAATGCTTGAGTAGTTATTGATGCTTCTGTATAAAATTCTCATCCTTCCATGTGGAATCTTCAGTGGGTTAGTTATTCCACTTGATGAGATTCTTTGAAATTGATCGATTTCGTAGCTATCAAATTCTTGGTTCTGTGAATGCTTCAGGTTCCAATATGATTTTTCCTTCCTTGTCAAGTTCTGGCAATATTGTTGGAACTAGGATCTTTGACAACTTTTGAATGAGTTCCCACCTTGCTTCACCATTCTTCCATTCATCCGCTGCCTTTTTTATCAAATTTGGTTGGACAATTATACCAACATGTACCATTTCTGCAACCATATGTTCAATTTCACTCCTTTGGGCATATGGATATCTATAATATCTGATGTTTGGAGGAACACTTCTTGGAACAAAATGAATAGCATGATCATGCTCACGAATACATGGGAGACCTTTAGGAGTCTCAAATACCTTGGAATGATTTTCCAAGGCTTTTTGGAGATCTAGAGAAATCCATGATTTCGATGTGGGAACCATTAGCGAACATAGTTGTGCAATTACGCCTTGTTGTTCTTTATTTAGAAGCTTTGTCATTCTATCATAATGGAATATCATTCCTAGTTTCAATGTGATACCCCTTAATTCAACCTCCTTTCCTTGCAAAGAAAATTTCATGAAAAGTTCTTGAAAATTAAAATCTATTGTACCAAAGAATTGTAGCCATTGGACTCCTAGTACAACATGAGTACCACCCATTGGAATGGAAAACATTGTGCTATTCAATACATATTCTCCAATAAATAGCTTGATATTATGGTAGTTTCCAGAGCAGGTTATGGTTGCTCCACTTACAACTGTCACTTGACACTCTGGTGCTAGATATAGAAAGCAATTCAATTCTTTGGATATCTTACAATTAATAAAATTATGGGTACTACCCGAATCAATAAACACTATTACCTTTTTCTTCTTGATATGTCCTTCTATCATTGTAGTTTAAGGAGTGTTAATTCCAACCAATGCATTACAAGATATGGTCAGATTCATTTCTTTTTTGTTTGGGGTTGGCTCCTATTGAGAATCCTTTTCTTTTGATGTTTCTTGATACTTTTCTTCCTGATATTTCATGGTTGTAACCTTATTCTTCTTGATATGTCCTTCTATCTTGAGAGTTTGAGGAGTGGTAATTCCTGCCATTGCAATACAAGATATGGTCGGATACATTTGTTCTTTCTCTAGGGTTGGTTCCTTGTGTATTCCCCTTCTTTTTAAATTTCTTGATACCTTTCGTCATTAGGAGGCCTTTCTTGTAGCAGATTTGTCCCACCTTCCTTCAAACCTTCCATGCCTTTCTTCAAATCTTCCATGTTTTCTTCCAATATGCTTTCATACCATTGATATTTGCTTCAATGGCATAGATAATATTATTTATATTTTTCTTCTCTATAATATCATTTAACCTTATATTCAATTTGTGAAAGTGATCAATGTGCTTTTCAATTGAACCCTATTGTTTGAGATTTATCAATTGGCTAAAGAAGGTTGTACTCTTTGTATCCTCATAATGTGCTATCATTTCTTCTATGAAAATTGACCAAGTGACAATTGCTTTATGAGAACAAAGCCCTTTATACCATAAAAATTGATTCAGTTCTAAATAATTAGATGCAATACATACCTTTTGCAATAGTGGTACACCATGTAGATCAAAATATTTCTCCATCTGTAGTATCCAATTTACCGGATCGTTTTCGTCAAACTTCCTGATCTTGTTTTTTCTTGATTTTAGGAGTTTGATATTGAAACGACTATAACTCTGTAATTTTAGATTTTACAGTTCTAAAATCATGACCTGTAGTAGTCCTCTTTGTACTCTTTCCAATGCCACTAGTCTGATTGAAATTGGATTCTCCAAGAAAGAGTTATGCACAATCTCCCCAGATGACCTGATTATACCCCTTTCTAGAATAACAAACTTGTATGATGTGCCACGTGTCACTATTTTGACCTTCGGATCTGAATAATAGATAGAAAACACTATAGTATGTCCTCTTTATATAAATTCTTACGAAATTTCAATCTGATGCTCAGAGAGAATGTTATGATGATTTTCCCAAGGTCACTTGTTTAAGATGTAATTCAGGAGTTTGCAAAAACTGTAACTTCCTCAGATCATATATCTCAAAATATAGCGAGAAAAGATTTCAAATTTAGACCTATGCTTTAGACCAATTTTTTATCAAATGGGTTTTTGTTTTAGCTTTTGAAACTTCATAGCAAAAACAGTATAGCAAACATTCCACTATGACGTGTTTTGGATGAAATTCTGGAGCTTGCCAAAACTATAAAGTCCTCAAATCATATCTCCGAAAATGTAGCGAGCCAAGCTCTGAAATTCGTACCCAAGGTTTAGCAAGATTTATTCTCAAATGGGTTTTCTTTTTAGCTTCGGAAACGCCATAAAAAAAAAAAATTGTAGTGAAAATTCCACGATGACCTATTTGCAGCAGCGAAAACCCTAGAATCCAAAGTTTTGATACCAAATGTTATGAAACCAGCTCACACAAAGATAGAAAAGATAGATAAATGCCTTAGAAATAATCCTTTTCAATGGGGCAAGCTCCTTTACATTACAGAAATGAACAATTCATAGATGATAGAAATTACAAGACCTCCTTTCTATATATAGGAGTCTAAGGCGTCATAATATAATAAGAGTCGACATAACAATAATAATCTAAGGGCACAATAATAACAATACTGGGCTTCAATGGGGCACAATGATAACAATATGGGGACTACATGGGCACAAAAATATAATAAGGTGGTTGTACTAATAAAAATAGGGGTTACACCAGTAGTATAGGGACCTGACGTAAAAACTCCGATTATTTTTTGTTTTTTATTAAATAACCCATATTTTTTAATACTTAAGTTTTTTTAAGCCTAAGTATAGTTTCTATCTTGGGGGCTATTCAAATGTGGTTTTTTGATAATTAAGGTTTAATACATGGTTTTTAATTAAAAATACGAATTATTAAACTTTGGTTATAGTACCTTATTAATTTTTTTTTCTATGTCGATTTTCAAAAATTAAAGCGTCACTATTTTAATATAATAAATTTCATAGGAAATTAATATTAAAATGGGGGTTGTTGAACAATACAATAGAAGGATAAGATAACACAATACAATTATACTCATACTTTTAAAGATGTGACAATATAAAGGGCAAGGAGGCACATAAAGAACATACCAAGGAACTGAAGCAAACTAGATTAGTTGAAAGGATCGTGACTGGGAAAATCCAGTGCACCCTCGAGCTGAGAGTCCTTGCCGTGGATCAACTGAATTTTGTTGATATCTTAAATGGGTATCTAATACTTGCTTTCATGATATAGTTTCCATTAACGACATGCCTCTTTTAGGTGCATAATTTTACCATTTTCCTAGGCTTTTCATAAAAAAGCTTGCCTTTCTCTCCTGTGAGGCTTTTCCTGTAAAATATTGTCTTTCTCACCTACAAGGATTTTAAGTTTATCTTTCTCACCTTTCTCTCTCATGAGGTTTCTCCCATAAAAGCTTGCATTTCTCTCCTACAAGGATTTTATGTTAAACTTAACATCTTTTTCCAGCTAAGAAACCTAATGTATATTTATCTCCCAATCCATTACTCTTATCTAGAATTTTATCTAGAAGTCTTACATGAAAGAGTTATCCATTCCCATTCACCAATGGGATTTCATTTGGCAAGAATCTCTCATCTTTGTGTCACTTTTTCCATGTGATTAATTTATCTTTATTTATTTAATAGTAAAGTATTTACTTTCATTGTTACACATTTGATCTAGGTTTTCTTAGCTCAGGTCAACAAAGTCTTACATACAAAAACATGATTTTACACTTGTAAGCCATTGAGTGAGGGGTGAACACCCTCATGAACGTTTAATAATAAAATTTAACGTTTTCAAGTTTTCACCCTATAAGATTTCTAGGTTATATAGGTGTTTAATGGTGTGAATTATTATTGTGTCAGTTTGATGATGTTGATGCCTTGCCTGATTTGATGTTCATAACGTTAAGGATATGATTAACTAATCTGGTTAAGGGAATCATGAAATATATGCAAGGTTCATCATATATTTTATGTTAATATACTCAACAATGGTTATTAATGCTTATGCAACTTACTATTCCTCGACTGAAAGTTACTCTATGTATTGATAAATATTCTATCTTGTGGTTAAGTGGGATCTGGAATAGTGATTTGGATAATTACCTCTAGGTAATTTGTGTAATTTTTTTTTGAAATCCCTACATTTTCATGTGAGGTCAATGGGTGGTGTTACAAGTGGTATCAGAGCAAAGGTTGCAGCAATGACACCTTTGGGAATTGTTAAGCAGAAAATAAATCGAGCAACTAGTGGGATCAACTCAGGTATGAGTCTAATAATCTACATATTGATATATGCATATCATTTTTGACATGACATGTGTGATTCATGTTTATAACAATATTCAATAGTAGTAAGTACTGAACTTTGTTGCAAATCTATGTTCATTAGATTTGAATGTTGTTGAGGATAAAATACAATAAAACTTTTGTTTTACTTATGAACAACCTAAGTAATCACTATTAAAAGTGACAGTTGACAATCCACCTTTGCATATATGACATATTACCGATACATTTAATAAACATAACCAAAGTTACCATGCACCACTTATAAAGGATAAATGTGTATAGTGTGTGTCTCTGAAAATAACACATGAATGTAAAATATGGGAAATGTTGTTAAAGAGAATGAAGACGTGTTTTAAAATGAAATTGAATCAGCCATTTTAGATGTTAAAAATAAAAAAACAAGTCAAGTAGTGAGACTTGACAGTAATAGTGAGTTTTTGATTAAGTCTTGTCATGGTTTGATTAAGATGGTTGGTAGGAATGATTGGTTAGTGTTACATCACTAACTATTAAAACTTATATGCTTGAATTGGTTTCTATTAAATCTTATTGCATGTTATAAACAAGTGTTTATAATAGTTACTGTATGTGTCAACCTATTCGTAACAATACATTGGGGCGACTGGAAATGTTTGGATTGTTACCCTGACCGTTATTGATATTTAAACATTAATGAATTTTTCATTTTCTTTATTCATGACAGTATTGTATGCATGAATCTAGAATGATTGTGGAAGTGAATACTTGTTTAAACAATGCATATTTATGACTAACCTTGCTAATGGGATTAAGCAAGGGTAGCTTAATGACAACATGAAAATCTGTGAAGGTAAGACAATGCAAAGCGAAATTTCAACTGTAAACGAGAAAGTATAATATTATGATATGCATGATTTTGCTATTTGGAAAATTAGAATGTTACCACCTGTATGTAAGTTGTGTTTCATGTTAATCCAGATATTGTGGACCGATGTTGTATCAATGCATGATGTAAATAATTGTTTCTTTTGTTTTAATGATAATGTGCATATGGTTTATCATGTAAATTATTGTGGGAGATAGTGCTAAAAGATACATTTGCATGCCAAACAATTATGGAAACTTGTGAAAGGCCAAGAGGCCTTGGGTTGATGGTGGTCTCCCTAGAGAAAAGTTATCTTAGTAAGGGGAAAGAGATGGCCAAGATGGTGAAGAGGGGAAAAATGTCGATGCAACTCTATTGATTTAGAGCATGTTGGAGGAGGACCAAAATTCCTCATAGATGGGATGTTGTCAAAGGAATGGGGAGGACAATTCCAAGAGGAATTTTTGTTGGCATTGTGGTTCTGGTATGATTTCAGATGTTGTACTTGATGGCAAACACCCATGGCATGGCTCTCATTTTGATGAAAATAAAGAAGTACGCAGGAGAACAGTTCAGAAGGTGCGTACCCGCAGGTATGCCGTGCAGGGACCGCGTCCAAATACGCGGGTAACCCATTTATGGGGTGCGTACCCCAGTGCACACATTCCAAGGCAGTTAAGCGCCCACCCGTGGGGTTTCTCAGTGGTATTTAGCCAACTGTATTGGGT
>APFE030038723.1:0-12377 GCA_000404065.3 Pinus taeda
CTACCACAGGCCCGAGCGAAACCCCTCAGCAACAAAGGCGTCCCCTTGAAGCCAAAACAACTTTGATACCAAATGTAGGTTTTAACCCTGTACAGAAATTACCTACATACGAATTCTAAATCACAGGAAAAATAAAAATGCGAGAGCATAACACATAAAACTCATGTACACAGAGATTTCCCACTGGATCCCAAAACCGAGACTATCAGCTTGATTTTTCATTATATTCCTTTCAATGTTACAATGCATATTTATACATGTCGAAGCATCCAATGCCATGGACCGAAAACCATCGCGTCCAAAACCATGGACCAAAAACCATAGGTAGGTTCGCCCAACCTAATATAGGGGCCAATTTTTTTTTTTTACCTAGGGCGCTACCCCAGACCCTGTAGAGGGGGGCTACCCACCCCCCTCAAACCCCTCGGACAGGGGGGGCTGCCGCCCCGCTATGCAATCGGCGCAACGAAGGGGGGGGCTCCGCCCCCCCTCTAATCCCCCGATTCACTACGTAGGTTAGTCATGGAAAGAATATAACACAACCCAACAGAAAGGGCCAATGGTGTAGGGTTTTGTTTGGCACAACTAACTCTAAACTTGGGTTAAGACCCACTAAGCAAACATCCATCTCATAATCAACTATCTATGCGGTGAGCCTCATCTCGTGCCCTATTCATGCCTTATGTTTGCCAATTTTTTTGACCACTCGATGTTCATGAGGAACCTTCTCCTTGCTAGCGCATTTGCTTATTAAATCTTGCAAGCCTTCCATAGATTTTGTATCGTGTAGCAGTTTTATGCAAGTCTCCAAAAACATAGTAAGCATAGAGGGATCAACCTCTACAGGCGCGCTAGTTTCTTGCACCTTGTCTTGGCTCCCTGAAGTGGAGGCCTTAGTGAAGCTCTTCTTGGCTTCCATAAATGTTTCCTTTGTGTGATTTAGATCAAAACCAATTTTCTTCTCTGGGGCCTTATGGACCCATCTATCCTCTTCAAGTTGTTTACCTTTATCATCGCCAATCTTTATTTCACATCTCAACACTATATTCACACTTTTATCTCATTGCGGGGCTCAGCTCTCATCATCTGTAAGTTCGTGTACGCTGCTAAGGCTGCACTTTCTTCCCTTGCATTTTAGCTATTAGCATCGAGCATTCTTCTATAGTATGGTCAAATTGGTTGCAATATTGAGATGATGGGCGTGTCTAATTCTAACACTCCCACTCATAGTGCCCTTGATGTCTGCAGTTGTAGTAGATGATCTGACCATGGCCTCTACCAGGCCCTCCTCCTCCTCAGCCTCGTGCTCATCCCTGATAACCTTTGTGTGTTCCTTTGGCACAATGCTTAGAAGGCTGAGTTTTTGCCTGCATCTGGTATGTAGGTATTCTTTCCATCGTCAGCTCATAGCTACAACAGTGGCACTCATTGTGGCCTGCTGATTTGGAGAAGTTACAGAACAACTGTTGGGGTGTCTGGACAAAATTTTGAAGCAAATGACAATTATCCATTGCATGTTGTCCAGTAACCTGAAAAATAGCGCACCATAACGCAACCCCCACGCTCGGCCTTGCTGGGGCTTTTAGCTTCAAGGGAATTGATCCCCCCTCTTGTAATATAATTCGAGTACATGGGATAGTGGTCTTTATCATGCCCCTGGCTCCTGCACTTCATACACTAGACTTCTGCGCGCACCTTTGGTTTAGTCCCCTTGTCTTTCTTCAAACCTTGTATTTCCAGGTGTAGGTTCTGCAACTTGGAGTGGATCTATTGTACCCCCAAGGCAGCATCCTAAATAGGTGTTGCATGCAACCTCATTGCAATTTCCAAGGCTTATGCATGTGTTCCTATCTTCTGTTGTGACATAGAAATTCTCAGGTGAGGCAGAAGCGAAGCTATAAACCATTCGCGATGCTGACTATCTATGAGATGCATGTTAGCTTCTTGAATCTGACACTTCAATCTTTGATCTAATTCTCAAGGTGTCTCATTGACGTTCATCCTAATTTCCTTGAATCCAATTACTGACTGTGAGTCAGACTTAGGCTTACTAAAATCCTCGTTTAAAGTTTCCTTGTTCTCTACTAGTGGTGCAAGAGGATTATTAGAACAATAATTAATATACCAAGTTAGTGTGTGATCTTGCAGAGTGGTAACCATCTGTGCCTTCTTTATATTATCATCAGTAATATGTTGTGTTGTCCACACAACATTCGCAACAAACCAAAACTACTTTGTATCTTCACCCCTGATGCCCTTGAAAATTGGTAGCTTCATTTTGTTCACCATGTTGAATGGTGATGGTGGAGGTGTGGGTGAAGGTGTATGTGATGGAGGTGGAGGTGGAGGCGGAGTGGCAGGATGATGTGTTCACAGAGTCTTTCGCTTCGTGTAGCTCCAAACATCAAGGCAATGGCATAACCCATTTTTCACATAACAACATTTTAATCGAAGTATTCAATGATTTTAAATATTTACCTCATGGTCCTTTGAAAAATCATCGCTCTGCTTCATTGTATCTGAGTGAGGTATCAACTACAAATTATATAACAAATCCTCCTAGAATCTGATCAAGCCAATGATCAACAACCCACGTGATATTGTTTTCAAAAGCTTCTAATCGTCACACTAGTTCTAGAGTCCACACTATAGGACTATCAAACTTCCACCTTCCTTTGCTATTTGTTAATTTATCCAAACATTCAATACATCTCAATGGGGAAGGTGAAGAAGAAGATCTCATGTATCTCCTTATACAAATACCTATTCAACTACTCTTCTTTTGATAGGCATATATTCTTGTTTTCTTGCACTGTGAACTCATGAACCTTTCGATCCAACCACTTTTCAATTTCCTTCTTGGTCGGATTCCAATGATGCGACATCACACATCTCTTTCAAGGATATCCCCATCCCGGCAATGGAACCATTTTTTGGCTTAGGGGTCTTTGACCCATGTTTAAAGTTAGTTGCGCCAACCAAAACATCCCTACACTACTGGCCCTTTCGGCAACAAACCACGTAGCGCAGGGTGCAGTCTCACCCGAAGCAGTATGGAGATATGAAAGAACCAAGTTTTGGCATCCAAAGACCAATGTGATGTCTTCCAGTGCCTCAGATCTGCCTTCGTGCAGATTAATACACTCCTAGGGCTCACTGCTACAACTCTGTCTAAATAGTCTTTAGACCTTCGCGAAGGTCTACGATCTATCTTTGCGGACCCCTAACAATCGACCTATCTACTTACGCACATTGAAAATCAGTCCTAAATTATGGTTCACATAGATTTACTTAGTTTATTAGAAAACATCAAAGAATTTATCAGTCTTCACAAAATTACTTAAACATGCATTGCGTACATCATTAACATTTATTCAACAGAATTGCGCAACATTCAATCAATATTCCATAAAACGCATTATTCATAGACAGCATATAGCTTTAGCGGAAACAAAGATAAAAGAGATATACACAAGAATTATTTGGTAACTATCTTTATATATCTTCAATTCAAGATTATAGACTCAAAACTACCTTGCGCACTCAGCTGCAGGGGTGCACGCACTCAGTTGCAAACTCTACCTAGGCCATTGCACACTCAATTGTAGAGCCTTTCTTCTCTTATTTGAACCACTTCTCTTCGTTAACACTTCTCTTCTATCTACCCATTTCTTATCTATCTCTTTTCCCTTAGAATCTCTAAGACACACCTATTTATAGCCTTTTTCATATAATGCCATGGTCCACGGACCATGGGTGGATCTCAAAACTGACTCAAACTTTATATAAAACAAGGGGCTAAACCCCTTTGACTCCTAATCATCTACGCGCTCTGCATCCATATATCGCTGAGTCTTTCCATTAATTACAAAAAATGTACCAAAACTTGGGTTACCTTAACCCCAAAACTGATCCAGGGGACCCCATCCCAACACTTTTCATTTGTGTTTTGGTTTATTTTGTTTTAAAAATTTCCTTTGATTATTTTGTAATTTTTCCTTTAGAAAGATATTATAATTTAAGTAAGTTTTTTGTTCTTTCCTTCTTCTTTGTTTAAATTTGTAGTTATTTTGTAAGATTTATTATGATATGTATATGAGAGAGATAAAGACTTAGAGGGGGAAAGAAAACTAAGATATTATAATGAGGTGATCAACTCTTTGCGTAAACACATAACATGTATTGACGAGAAGATGAGAGTGTGTATTGAATTTTTTCTGTAAATCCATAGAAATTGCCCTTACTTTGCCGAGTATCTCTCCATTCTTTAGTTTTGACATATTCTCCATGTTATGCCCCACTTCCCGTAGCACCTTTGCGGCTTCACTACTAACTCGCCTCAGTTCATTGTTGAACTCTTTTATCAGCTCAAATCTATAATCAAATTTAATCTAGAAATATTTTGCGCATGTACAACTCAAACCATCCTTGCACATGGGATGAAAGTCTCCCCTATGTCTAACACAGCTACAACAGAGCTCTCCATAGCTCAACAGGCCACAGTCCCTTTTAGGTAGGGCTAGGATTTCAGCCATTATGCCCCATTTATGTGGCAATACCATATGCAACCACTCAGGTAGATTCGGCTCACGTGTAGTCCGAAGTTGAAAGGGCTAATAGATTCATTAAGAATTCAACACATCCACCAATAGATCCATGATATATTGGATAGAGCCAATGATAAGTACAAGTAGCACCATGATCAACATCGAGTGTCACACAAGTTCCAAGTGGGCAACAAAGTTTCGCTTCATTTGCAGAAGGAGCGCCTTGCTAGACCTCACCGCAAGCTTTACTCGCTTTGATATGGTCCATACACCATCACCAAGGTCGTTGGTGACAACGCCTTTGAGCTCATCATCCCATCGCTCCTTGGTCTTCACCTAGTGTTCAATGTAGATCGCCTTCACCCTTACTTTTCACCATTGTTGAACACATCTGACATTCTAGAACAACTGACACCAACAGAGCTCAACCTGAACTGCATGGAATAGGCCACAACTAATCAAATCATGGACACAAAGATCAAGAACACTCAGCAACAGAGGATACAACTATATCGTGTTGTTAGAGCAGGCCAACTCCTTCACCAAGGCAAGTGGTTCACTAGGGACTAGGTTCAACAAACATTTCCTCACCTCTTGGAGGCTCTGCACACAATGGGGACCATTGCTTCCTAAGGGGGGAGGAATGATCCAGGTGGATATTGGTGGCCACTCTCCTATTCCACTAGATCCCCTAGTCAGTTTCATCTATTTCCTTAATTGTAGCATAGTTTACTATTTTTGGCAGTTTTTCAGGTCCTGAAATTTCGAAGCCGTTTTGAGGCCCTAAACGATGTTTTTTTGGAAAAATTCCTCAACAAATTCTAGTGTGCCTTTAGCCATTTTCCTCGAAGAGACATTTCCAACGAGGTATCATATGTGTCAAACAGAGATAATATGACCAAGTTACGACCCTGGGAAGTTGGTTGCCCAACTAACCCCAACAGAGCACATAAACTCTTGGTGTTACATCTCCTCGAGTTAGGGTTTTGGTTGTTTAGGGTTTTCACTTATTGTTCAATAATAAAACGGCTCTTGAGCCTCATTGTAACTTAGTTCAGAGGCATGTAGCCGTCACATCTCTTCTCAGAGATAAGCTACCACGTCCGAACTATCTTATTTCCATTCTATTTATAAGAATAGTTTAATATTTTTATATTAATGAAATGAAGTGTTTTTCTGTTGCATCTCTGTGTTTATAATTATATATGTAAGTTGTTGCATTCCTGTTTAAGTTCAGATCACCACAATCTTCGAGCCTCCCATTCAACTCATTGAAGACATAATCACCTCTAACCATCTTTGATGAAATTTGTATAATTGACACTTCTCGATCTCTCGAAGGACAATATTGATACTGGACTATATCCAATAGTGAATTGTGTAACTGGCCGTTCTACACACATGGATCTCATAACATAACCTGTAACTGATTCTCTTAAAGACTAAGCATAACAAGACCCATCAGCATATAACAAACTCACACAATCAAACTAGCGATACATTCTCTCAGCACCGAAAAACATCGAGAACCACTAATTTACATCATGCTAGTTTGCTCATTAATTGGTTCTTCATTTTTACAAACACAATAGAAAACTACACAAATCACATAACAAAATCAATAAACATGAAACTATTCGCTTTCATTTGAACAAAGACAAATCTCCTTGTGCCTCCTTTGAGATAATCAGCTCTCTCCTCCTCTACCCTGTCAAAATATCTCCTCCTTTGCCCTATTAAAATATGGAGTCCTTTGTGATCCATGAAACATGCAAAGCGAAAAGCCAAACCATTATGACTTGAGTGTCCATTCCAAAATGCATGTGCAACATATATATACATTATAAACAGATTTTCTTTCACACCCTACACGTTTTACCTGACGTATTTGTTTCAGGGACCAACAACTAAATATTATAAAAACAAAGAAGGAATCTGAGACACATGCCTTTATGGATATCTCTATATTCATTGTATGACAATTGACTAAGGTGTTGAAAGTAGCAACAAGAAATGTTAAAAATAGAAATTCTAAAAATATCATTCAGAAGTTTCCAATTTTAATTTGTCCTTGAATTAAAATTGAGAATTAAAATTCGAATTTAGTCTCACCAGCTGCTTGAAAAATAATTAATTAATTTATCTTGAGTTAATTAGTTGGAAAAATTCTAGCTAGAAGTCTTTGTGAAGTCATACAACAGTTATCCATTAAATTAAGGAAGTTATCCCTTAATTAAGGAGATAGGGATGAGTTGTATTTGAGTTGTAATTAGTTAGCTCAGTTAACTGAATTAAGTCTAGTTAAATTAGTGCCAAACAGTTTGAGGAACTAATTGTGAGTTCAGTCAGTTAATGCATGCATGCATGCAACTAGTGTAGTCCATCTAACTAAGGATTCTCTCATAAATAACTCATGCATGTTAGTTCAGACAAAGACCCGATTGAGATTAAAGACAGGGACATTGTACTATCAGTTGGAGGAATTTTCCTATAAAGGAAACTCATCCATGCAGAAGAAAGAAGGTTCCTTGAG
Source organism: Pinus taeda (assembly GCA_000404065.3). Classification (NCBI taxonomy): domain Eukaryota; kingdom Viridiplantae; phylum Streptophyta; class Pinopsida; order Pinales; family Pinaceae; genus Pinus; species Pinus taeda. The sequence goes on from APFE030038723.1 coordinate 7,081, forward strand.
GATTGCGCAGTTCTGACAGTGTGTTAGAGTAGTGTGTGAGAGAAATGTTACACTGGGTGAAGGAGATCATCCTAGAGGTAACTGCGCAAGGAAATAGTAGGTTTGGAGGGCTGAGGAGAAGGCTTGTGAGAAGCTTTGTTTGCCTGGGAGCATCCAAGAGGATTGTACTGAGAGCTGGCTAGCCATGAGAGCTAAAGCTTTGTGTAATTTTGATGTATTTCCACCTTGTATGATAATACAGATAGTGGGGTTTTTAGCTGAGGCTTTCCCCTAAGTATTCTTCTATGTTTCATGTGTATTGATTCGTCTTCTTATAGTTATATGTGTTCAGTTCTGATTCAGCTCGATATTTAAGTTTCCGCAAGTTTTATAGTAGTAGATTATAGTAATTTTCTTTGGTGTATTGCATTATCGAGTTAGTCTACAGTCAGATTTTCTACATAGATCTTAGAGGTAGATTTGTAGAGAATTTGTAGGAAATTCTACATGGTATCAGAGCTAGCTGATCTATAGAGAAATTTCTATATGGTATCAGAGCCAATTTTATCAGAGCTAAGTTTATCGGAGCTAAGTTTATCAGAGATGTGAACAGTATACATAGAAGAGAATTCGAAGTTTGAAGTTCAGGGTTGCAGGTGCAAATCGAATTCATATCATATAGTAAAAAAAATATATAAAAAATAAAACAAGATGGGACATTATGCAACTAATTGACCATCGAAGAAGTCCAAGAAGGGATCCTCAGATGGATCGAAAGGTGAGGCATTATCCTCTTAGTTCGAGAGGCATTATCCTCTTAGTTCAAGATGGACTTCACCCTCTTCGCATGCATGGTGTCGTTGATGATGGGTTGTGGTTGGTTTCTTGACAGTGGAGCCTCATTCCACATGACCGGCGATAAAAGTTTATTCAATACCTTGGAGGAGAAATACCTCAAGACGCGCATACAGATGGGTGACGATGAAAGGTATAGTGTTTTAGGAGTGGTCACGGTTGCTTATCAGAGAGAGCATGGAGCTCTTATCACCTTGACAGATGTGAAGTATGTGCCTGGACTGAAGAAGAACTTGGTATCGATTGCGATGTTGGAGGACAAAGGCTACGATGTTGTCTTTAGTAAGGGAAATATTTTCCTTAGACACATCACCACGAGACAGGTTAAACAGATCGGTTCACAAGTCAAGACCTGTATGCTCTTGAGGTTCAAGATGCATGGAAAGCCTTGAGGAGCAAGGCAAATTTTAGAGACTTAGTGGTTGGGAGGGAGAGTAAATTACCTCTCAACATGCAGTCCCAGAAGAAGTCTCAGACAATTGTGGAGGAGCCACAATTAGAGTCAGTAGAGGGATCACATGCAGCCATACCTCCAGATGTGAAGTGGGGCGATGTGAAGTGATAGTCCCAAGAAGGCTGAAATATGGGTAGGATCCTTGAGGTACCCAGCCTCTTTGATTAGACCTTGCTACGAGAGCCCCGACGAGGAGTAGCAAGACTGGTTGAGTGGGTAGAGACAGATGCGGATGGAGTGGCAGAGGGAGCTTCAACATCAGAGGGTGTTTCTAGCCCAATAGGGAGGTCAGTTGGGAGATCAGTTACTTACTTCTTAGTAACTGACTTGTAGTGCAATAGTGGGAAGCACGATGCAACATGATGAGAGGAGGTGCAGTGTGGATGCAGTGTTGGGAGAAAGGACCGGCAATAGCACGGATGCAGCGGGAGGAATCAGTGGGATTGATGTAGTTAGAGATCAAAGTGACAGAGGCTAGAGTAGTCAGATACTGAAGAGCATAGTGAAGGATTGACAACAGTGCAAAAAGGTAGAGTCAACAGAAGCGCAGAGTTTTCAGTTGACAAAGGCAATAACAATCAGAGACTTTGATGACAGAGGCATCATACTGATTCAGGTTGGATATTTTTTTGTTTCTAGATTTGCTAGAGAAACAACACTAGGGAGAAGTGTTGCATGCAGAACATTCCAAAGGTTCAAGATCGGGATCGATTTGAACTCCTTTCTTGTTTAGAGGGAGTGTTGAAAATAACCACAAGAAATGCTAAAAACAGAAATGTTAAAAATAGCATTCAGAATATTCCAATTTCTTTGTCCTTGAAATAAAATTAAGAATTCAAATTCAAATTTAGTCTCACCAACTGCTTGAAAAATAATTAATTAATTCATCTTGAGTTAATTAGTTGGAGAAATTCTAGCTAGAAGTCTTTTTGAAGTCATGCAACAGTTATCCCTTAAATTAAGGAAGTTATCCCTTAATTAAGGAGATAAGGATGAGTTGTATTTGAGTTGTAATTAGTTAGCTCAGTTAACTAAGTTAAGTCCAGTTAAATTAGTTCCAAACAATTTGAGGAACTAATTGTGAGTTTAGTCAGTTAATGCATGCATGCATGCAACTAGTGTACTCCAGATAACTGAGGAATCTCTCATAAATAACTCATGCATGTCAGTTCAAACAAAGACCTAGTTGAGATTAAAGACAAGGACATTGTACTATCAATTGGAGGAATTTTCCTATAAAGGAAACTCATCCATGCAGAAGGAAGAAGATTCTTTGAAGATTGCGCAGTTCTGACAATGTGTTAGAGCAGTGTGTGAGAGTAGTGTTACACTGGGTGAAGGAGATCATCCTAGAGGTAATTGCGCAAGGAAATAAGAGGCTTGGAAGGATGAGGAGAATGCTTGTGAGAAGCTTTATTTTCTTGTGAGAATCTAGGAGGATTGTACTGAGAGATGGCTAGATGTGAGAGCTAAAGCTTTGTGTAATTCTGATGTATTTCCACCTTGTATGATAATAAAGATAGTGGGGTTTTTAGTTGAGGCTTTCCCCTAAGTATTCTTTTGTGTTTCATGTGTATTGATTCTTCTTCTTATGGTTATATGTGTTCAGCTCTAATTCAGCTCGATCTTTAAGCTTTCGCAAGTTTGATAGTAGAAGTAGATTATAGTATTTTTCTTTGGTATATTGCATTATCAAGTTAATCTACAGTCAGATTTTCTACATAGATCTCAGAGGTAGATTTGTAGAGAATTTGCAGGAAATTCTACATGGTATCAAAGCTAGCTTATCTATAGAGAAATTTCTACATAAGGTTTAATCTTGACACAAGAGATGAGTTGACTCTCTATTTGGTTTTATCTACAGAATCAAGTTGTTGAAGCATACATGATTTAGACATAGCTCCACACTGAAGCGTCTCCAAGAAAAGTGGAAACCTTCTGCAATAAAATGGTTGCGTGAAGTCGAACCTCGTTAGTTCCTTTATGCAAGATGAAGGTCAATGACCTAATGCTCGTTGCCTCTACCAATGACTTGGTAGTTTCCTGGGTCATGAGAAGTAGATGTAAAATTCCTAAAGTCTCTTCAAAAGTCCTGAATTTTTCATTGTCAATCACTTCACAACAAGAGGAGTTGATTAGAGAGACCAGAACATGTCTTGCAATAAACCCAATGATGCACTTTCTGTTTGCATGAATCTCCTACGCAAGGCACCATAATTTCTTCAGTGCATTAATGCCCTCGAATGATGGAGATTTGAGTGCGACTTGAAGTAACTTTGACACTTCATTGGAGTCCACACATGGCCTCGGTGATGGAATTTCCTCCACGCCATTCAATTTGTTGGCAATACACTATCCCTGGGACATATATTCAATAATTCTGATTCTGCCTCTCTATTTGTTATTCCCCTATGCAGGAAACGGCTATGTCCAATGTCATAGGACTTTACAACATTTTGCAGCTTCTCTAGATGTAGCCTTCCCGTTGATCCCCTATGCAGTAAATGACTATGTCCTATGTCATAGGACTTTACAACAGTCTGCAGCTTCTCTAAATGCACCCTACCCGTTGAAAAGTTCTAGCTTCAACTTCAACAACCTGGTTGATAACTACATCGCATTGTCTTTGGATTGGGAAACCCTTTTGTTCTCCAGTTGTTCCTCTGACTACACATTAAAGGTTGGGAAAACAAACAACAATTTCACGCATAGCTACACATGAACAATAAACATACAATAATCTAATCTAATTCTACTTATGTACATAATATTATTAGTCCTCACATGTTTGATATCTCCCTGGGCCCTCCCATAAGGGAGTCAAGCCCATACAGGCTCTCATACCAACAAAGAAATCTAAAGAATAGACATAGCAAACACAAAATTATTCATATATTTCATTCAAAGCTACATTACAAGCCATATAAACAGTGCTCATGAGATCCAACAGATTCCAAACAAGGAATTGCTTGTTGAGAAAATCTATAAACAAAACTCCAACAACCAACAACCCAACCTTACCTATATACTAATGTACTCATTATTCCAAGTATACGACACATGGTGGATTTGAAAAAGATGCTACATAAAAAAGAGGAAAAACGTTAAAAGGGCATAACTTCATGGGCTTAATTTATAACTTAACATATTTATAGCCATTGCAAAAATCTTGAAGAGCAGAATGAGATGGTTAACTTAGAATCAATATTTTGAGTATGGCTAAGGCGGGATATTTTGAAGTCCCTATATCCTTAATGATACTTAGAGGGTTGGGTTTGTGATATGATGAAAATATTTTATCACCTTATTTTTGGGACAAAAAAACCTCTAACACCCCATTTCCGATAACAATATGCATATCAACATAACTAATTAAGACAACTTAAAAAGTCAATTGATCATGGATATGCTTAACTATCATTATGGAATCCCCATCAAAATTAACTACTTTACCGCTCTATTATTGATATTCTTTAAAACAATGTTAAAAAAAAATTCTCCACCTCCATTGTCCTTGCATGAAAATTATTTTTATTTTAATTATAAAATAAAATAGAATTTGATTCATTTATGTTTATGAAGAAAATGAGAATACGAACTTCTCCTATTTGAAATTTTTTTACCACTATTTTCATAGATTCATGAAATTCAAAGGCCAAAAATCATCATGTGATAATGTAACCTATGTCCTTAATCACAATCTATCTCTCTAAAAGGATTAATTTTAAGTGTTGATTAAAAAAAACTACTAAAAATTTACTGAAATCAATTGATGGGATTTGTGATAGAAAAAGTGGTCTACACCCTACAGAAAACACCAAGGAGAATGACAAGGAAAAGTTGGCGTGGATGGCAGAGGAGGAGCTGAAGCATGCCTGAAGAAGAGAACAAGCTGAAGGGTCACATGGGCCATTGAAGACCCCAAAAAATGGTTTAAAAAAGAGGACGAAAGAAGCGGTGGACCGAATCGCTATGATTAATGATGAAACATATTAATGGAGTGATGATT
>APFE030038723.1:26826-46813 GCA_000404065.3 Pinus taeda
TTATTATTAGAATAAGAATTTTTTCACAGTTTATTTTTCTCTATATATTTTATGTCAAAAATTTTTATTCAACTTCCATATTGAAATATTTTATTTATAGTAGACCTTAAATTATTATTATTTTTAGATGGGTGTGGTTCACTGTATGAGAGATTGATACTAGCTACATCCAAGGAAAATTCACTCATGTACTAGAGATCAATACTCCTACAACCAAGAAAACCCTCCCATGTATTAGGGATCAATACTAGTTACATCCATCCTACAACCACGAAAACCCTCCCATGTATCAGGGATCAATACTAGTTACATCCATGGCTAGAGACATTCATATAAAACCAATATGTCTTTCATGTAGAAATTACTCCCAAGAGCAAGCATTACTAGATGAAGGGAACTTTGAGACATTCTTTTAAGACAAAAGAAATCTTTTGTCTTAAAAAACTAATTTTCATTATTGAATATAAATTTTAAGACAAAACATTTTCAAGCACTATTTACGACAAAAATTATTTAAGACAATTAAAAATTATTTGAAGGCAAATCATGTGAAGACAAAAACAAGCCACTTGCCACGTACAAAATGACAAATCAAAGTTAAGACAAAAATACAACTAAGACAATATTTAAGATGAAACCTACCAAGCATTGCAAACTTGACTCATGCAAAACGTTAGACAAAAGAAATTTAAGACAAAACTACAACACCCGTGCAAAATTGACTCCTGACAATGCTTTAGGGCCAAGACTTTTATTTGCAAGGACAATTATTGGCCAAGGCAAGGCTTCATAAACAACTATTGTCTAGTCCTCCAACTAGCTTGGCCACAAAGACTACATTGTGGACATCTATTGGCTAGTTTTTAAGCTAACTCGACCACTTGTGCATTAATGGGAGCGCTACCCCAGCTGAATTTTTTTTATGGAGCACAAGGCATAAGCACACACTAAAATTTTGGGAATGTCTATATATGTAGGCTTCCTTTAATTGGGCCTCTCCAAATCATAGGGCTTCACGGTATCAATCCATATGCATGCTACCTTGAATTGGTCCTCTCCAAACCATAGGGCTTTGATCCTTCCTTCTTGTTGCTAAGTGGTGGTGTCCTTAGGCCCTATATCTCCTCCTGGGGTGGCATAAAAGCAGGTATACAATGACCATAGGAAGAGAGACAGGATGTGCATAAATGCTAGCTCTCTCAGCTGAGTTATTGATGTTAGTTGAGCCCTGATATGCTATCTCCCTCAGCAGTCGAGTGATCGATCTTCTACTCACTAATTGAATGGGCCTAAAATTCCCTTAACAGATTCTTTTCTTTCACCTTCTTATGTAGCTTTTCCCAAGTTATCATAAGGGAATCGGTCGAGCAATATACGCAAGGGAAGTAGGCACACATAGAAGCACGAGAAGCAAGCATGTGTTTATGGTGTGGAGGTCATCCCTTTAGACTTGTCTAGCAATAATAAGTGTTCCTTTATCTGATATACTGTAACAACATAGATATATATATATATATATCTTTCTCTTTCAGTGTCTTAATATTAGAGTAGACTTTCTGTGTTTCAATTTCCAATCTAGCATCTTTTTAATGGCACAAAATCAAACCAAATAATCAAAATTCTCATAGGGAGTTGATTCGTCATGTCATATTTAGAATAATATTTCCATTCCGCTAGCGATTTGATATGCGATGTTGTTGGGGTTCAGGGCATCCTAGAATAGTTTAAGTGCCACCAAAGCTCCTTCCTTTCACTTTAGGTTCACAAGTTGGCTAATGAGGAATGCTTTGTTTGTTTTCATCTTGCCAATGATTTTCCGCGCTTGTTAAGCATTGATCAAAGGAATTTTGGTTATGTCCATGTGTGCATTTATATCATATGTTTCTCCATCTTTTACAAGCCCGAACTGGTTTGCACCTAGGTTCATGCATGGTCAAATCCCATAAACCATTGTCCTCTATTTGTTATTTTCCCCTACCTTTGTCTTTCTTGGATAAAGCTACTGCAGAAATATTTATTATACTCAATTTGTTAAGCAAGAGCTCTCATAACCCTTATGGGGATCCCTTATAATTCCCATGACATGATTTTCTTATGTGGTTTATGTTAAGGGAAATGTCTAAAATTGATGGATATGATCTTGATAACATTGTTTCTGAATCTATGTTGGATTGATATTTGGATTTTTATTTATGAAATGTATTATGTCTTGATATTTTATATGGAAAATGTTTTGTTGCTATTTGAGGTCAAATTGGTCCATAGATGAAATTTTGATTTGTAAATGAAGAAATGTTGAATCCACTACCTTAACAGCTAAGGAAGGCATTTGAGAACCTGTCCATCTTCTGGTCTTAACCTTATAGCAGGTTAACAAACCAATTGGCCTTAACTTCATGAAAAAACATAACTAAAAGGAATTGATTCCTTGTCCTATAGGACAAGAAATGCCTTACTTCGAGTGTTAGTGAGGAGACTTGCCTGGATGGATAGTTTTAGGTTCGTCCATGCCAAGAAATTGGGTGCCAAGTTAAATAGATTATTAGCTCCCCCTATAGAATCCATGCACATGAATCCATCTCATCCCATATATTCTACCCAAGCCCAGTCTCGATGAAGTGGAGAAGTACAAGCTTTCTCTCATAATACAATGTCACTATCTCGCGTTGGAGATTATTGATCATATGACTTCGGTAAGTGCAAAGGAATTTCCATTTGTTGATTAGGTAAGTGCAAATCATATTCCATGTGTTCTTTCATTCTTTGTGTTAAGTAAAGCCTCTAACGATTACTTCTCTTAACTTGTGGGTTCAGGTTGTTATCTTTACTCTTCCTTTTGTGGTGATCTAAAGAGAAGCTAAGTTTGAGTTGTGTTTAGTTCATAATCTATTCCACCTAGGAGTTTCCTTATTGGGTCGGTGGGTCATTCAAATAGGAAACTTAGAGGCTCAGGGGGGACAAAGAGCATAGAGGGAGGCTTATACATCTCCTCACCCCTAAATTATGGATTTTGGCTTCCTTGTCTCTTCATTTTCTTTCCTTTTCATTTTCTGTTGTACTTGAACATATATAGAGTTTCAATATTTCACCCTGTTGTATGAAGCTTGCTTTTGGCACATCAACATAACACACATCTTGTAGATGGTACTATCACCATGGATCTCAAACAATATTGAATACAATATGTGTTTATGGTTTCATTTTTTGTGTTATGTTTATTTTGATTCATCAACATTGAAGTCCATTCCACCTTGGAAGAAATACCAAAAGAACCAGTAATATTAGTATATCTTCTTGGAACTAACAAATTCATGGAAGTTTTGAGATATTTGAATTACTTAATAGTGAAGAGGAGGAAAGGAATATCCATGTTTTAATATCCCAACTAATGACAAAATCCTCATTCTATAGAGTTTTTAGTGATCAACAATGTGGGGTTAGTTTCAAACCTATGACTTTGTCATGGCCCATTCCAAGTTGGCTGATATAGGAGGCCCATTAGGATAGTTGTTCACATCACAAAAACTTGAATATATTGTCAAATACTTCATATTATTTAATGAGAATGGGTAGATTTTTTTTCATTGTTTTTTCTATTTTACTATTTATAATCTTGATAGAAATGGTAATACTCCATTTATTTTATTTCTCAAAAAAAATCAAAAAGTAAATAGACTAGGAGAGCAAGGTTGCTTTCTGAGCCTATTTGTGAGAGGACAAATCCAATATCCAACAAGGTGTTATTTGGAAAGTGACCTCTAAGCATAGTTTTTGACCACCAAATCCAAGAGAGGAAACTTCAATAAGATAACAAAGGTTACATTATTAACAAAGTTTTGAAACACTTATGTGATGGAATAGGATAGGAAACTACATATAGTTTGATCAGTATATTGCACTATGATAAAATGCCAGGATGAAATTAGGATTTAGAGGGAGAAAATGAAAAAAAAAAATAACATGTCTAATTGATTTTCATGGATTACATTTAAAGTCAGTTGAGGAATTATTGTTACAGTAGATGATAGGCACAGGTGGCTCCATCGACTCGTAAACTAGTGAACAAACAATTTTCATGCCAAATTTTTCATTTGGGTCAATGGTTAATGGTTATACATTGGATGAGGGTAGATGGAGATACAAAGTCAATGGGTCAAAAAAGGCCAAAACTTGATGGAGGAACACTGAGTGAAAGCACAAGTCAATAGGGTTTAGTAAATTGGTCAAAACGTTTCCATGTTTATGAGAACATAGATTCCATAAGTAATACAATATGACAAGTAGACCTAGTAACATTATTACAAGAATACAGATTTTTGGCCTAAGTAAATAATATTACAAGTCTTTAGTTTTACTAGGACTTAGGGTCGATATGGACATTTTCATATACAAACCTATTATATATGTAATCATACAAGATCCTTTATATGTAAAATAAAATGTTTTTTGATATGCCTGCATTCAAATAATGACCAATCTATATATAATATTATATATTTATATATATATATATATTATATATATATATATATTATATATATATATTATATATATATTATATATAAAAAGACACTCTCATCTATATAGTGTACCATTCAAACATAAAATGCTCAAAACTAATATAAGATAGAAAATCCCAAAAACATCACCTCATAAAGACACATATAGGAGCCACAAAGAGAAAATAAATATCATAAAATCAAATCAACGCATACATCTAAGTGTCTATAAAAATAGCTACTCACTTGGTTAGCCATAATCCAAAACCGTGTTAGTGTACAAAATGGTGCATATGATACATAAGATAGTCCACTAGCCTAAGTGGTAGGACTATTATACACCCCATGCTCCTCCCTAGGTAACTGCTGACATCCCTCAGGATTTGATTGTTCCTCTCTCTCTGGCTATCTATAACAACCCCACTTAAGGATCTCGCATGAGCCACATTATAAATCAGATGTAAATAATTTGTAATGTTGAAATTAAAAGAAAAAAAGGGGGGATTGAGTCAAGGGAAACAAATTCTAGAGATGGGGGAGGAGAATTGTTGCTTGAGATGTGATGGTTTCTTGTGCGAAGATGAAAACTGAGTTTGAGGACAACCATTGAAGGTTGGTTGGTGCAAGAAGTTCATGAATTGGTTCTTGCAATTAAATGAGATGAGACAAGTACTTACGCCCATGTTTGCTTGAGGACACGCAACAAGCAAGAAGGAAGGAATTTAAGGAGGCTGTAAAAACAACAAGGATGCAATAATAATTGAGGTAGACAGAAATACAGACCAACAAGAAAGGGAAGCATTGGAACATAGAAATGGGTATGATTCGAGAAGCACTAGAACAGGAGCAGAGGGCATCAAAATCAGTGAGAGCACTCAAAGAAGGGAGATAAGCAAGAAAAACTTCAAACAACAAGGGAAGCTAATCAAACTAGAGGAAGAATTTGAGGAGAGAGACTTCGGCCCTTGAGGAGGACACCCATACAAATTCTCGTGGAAAGGGAAAATACCTTATTTTGGAGGCATACCGAGAAGAGACTAAGATCATACCTCTAGGAGAAGCTTTCAACGAGCAGCCTGAAGAGAAGATAAGAGAAGGGGAAGGGTTCTTTGTCCTTGGAAGCTGTGGGTTGAGTGTTAGTATCTCGAGCTCTATAATAACTTGGGGTCCCTAGAGGCTGTGGGTTGAGATAGGATCCCTAGAGATTTGTAACATCTTGTGTCCCTTAAGGTTTTGGGTTGAGACAGAGGTCTCTAGAGATCTGTAACAACTTGGTTCCCTAGAGGTTGAGGGTTGGGATGGAAACTTTGGAGCCCTATAACAACATGTGTACCCTATAGGTTGTGGGTTGAGATAGCTACTATGGATCCCTGTAATATCTTGGGAAGAGTACTTCCTGAAGTATAAGTAGCAAAGGGCTGGAGAAAAGACAGTTGGATAGTGCCCTATTAACAAAGTGGATTATGGACTCCCTAGGAGAGGGTGAATCATTGTGAATGCACTTGGGGTGAGGTGGGGCACCTCTAGTGATCCGAACTTAAACAGGAACGTAACAACTTATAGATATAATCATAAACGCAAAGGTGCAATAGAAAAACACTTAATTTCACTAATAGAAAAGTATTGAACTAAGCTTACAAATAGAATGTAAATAAGAAAGCTCGGGCGATGGTAGCTTATCTCTAAGAAGAGATGTGGCAACTGCATGCCTATGAATTATGTTACAATGAGGCTAAAGGGCCTATTTATTATTGGAAAACATGAGGGAACCCTAAACAACCAAAACCCTAACACCAGGAGATGTAACACCAAGAATTTGTGGGCCCCGTTGGGGTTAGTTGAGCAACCAACTTCCTAGGGTTTTAACTTGGCGATATTATCTCCGTTTGACGCGTACGATACCTTGTTGGAAAGGTCTCTCCGAGTACTATAGGTTTCGTTGCAAGCTAATTCCTATGATGGTGGGCCTGCTGCAGACCCCAAAAAACGTCATTTAGGGGGTCAAAACTGCTTCGGAAGTTTAGGACCTGAAAAGCTGCTAAAAATAGTAAATGTTGAAATGAACAAGGAAACAAACGAAATTGACTGGGGGGTCTAGGTGGAATAGGTGGGTGGACACCAATATCCACTTGGATTATTCCTCCCCCTTTAGGAAGCAATGGTCCCCATTATGTGCAGAGCCTCCATGAGGTGAGGAAATTTATGTTTAACTTGGTCCCTGGTGAACCACTTTCCCTAGTGAAAGAGTTGGATGACTTTGATAACTCGATATAATTGTATCCTATGTTGGCTAGTGTTCTTGATCTGTGTGTACATGATATGATCAGTTGTGGCGTGTTCCATGCAGTCCGGGTTGAGCTCTGCTAGTGTAACCTATTTTGCAATGTTTGATGTGTCCAAATTTGGTGGAAACTATGGCAGAAGGTGATCTACATTGAACATTGGGTGTAGACCAAGGAATGGTGGGATGGTGAGCTCGAAGGCATTGCGATCGACGACCTTGGTGATGGTGTATGGCCCATATCGGAGTGGTCAAATCTTGCAGTGGGGTCGAGCAAGGCGCTCCTTCTGCAAATGTAGCTAAACTTTGGTGCCCACCTGGAACTTGTATGGAACTCGATGTTGATCATGGTGTTGCTTGTATATAGCATCGGCTTTGTCCAATATATCGTGGACCAGTTGGCGGATATTTTGAATGTGCTCAATCAAGTTGTTATCCCTTTTAGCTTTGGACTAAATGTGAACCAAATATACCTGAGTGGTTGCAAATGGTATGGCCACATCTCATCAGAATTTGGATTAGGGGCAAAAATTAGCTCAAAAATAAAAGTGCTCTGAATCATTCGAAACATGAACAATTGCGTCCGTCTCGGAAAAAAATCCCAACGCAACTCGTTTTGTTCAAAACAAAGTTCTTATGAGGAAGATAGAGCCTGCTGATCGCTTTGCCAAACAGAAGAAATTTTGAAAAAAAAATGTACAGTCACTACACAGTCAGCAGTACAGACTACTGACGTGGTAGGTGACTGTACAAAGTCAAGTTTGGTAAATGGACTATCTGAATTCACCAAGTGGCATGTTTTTATTGGTTTTCGGGTATAGTGATGCAACAATTTTTCATTGGTTGAAATTAGACTAATGACGATGGGACAAGTGGCAAGCCTAGAGGCCACCACGTGCCCCTCCCAAAATGACCAGTTATGGGTAGTGGTAAATTTTTTATGGAGGCTCCAGGGTTCAACCCCATGACCTGCTCTGCACAAGCCAAGGACTTAACCATCTCTGCTACCTGTTTTGTCATACCAATTAATGTTCTTCACATAAAATTATTGTTTAATAGTTTTGGATTTGGGCGTTAGGAGGGCCAACCCTCCCATGTGAACACCACCCAACATGTAACGATAATGGTTATCTATCTGGCAGCTACACAAATGATAATCGCGAAGCTCCAAGCCATCATATGTGATCAGTTTTGTTAACCACAAGGTAATGGTCATGGAAACCACGTAGGAATTGCGCTAACCATCAGCTAACCATGACATTCAATGTTGCATGTGTCCACCTCCACCAACATCGTCAAGGCTAACGGTTAGCAAAATGCAGATTTGCGATAATCCAGGTTTAAAATTTAATTAAACTCTACTTAATACTAATTAATTTCCAGTTTAATACGGTGTTTTTTTGGCAAACCCTCTATATTAAGAGGAAACTCCAAGTTTAGTGGAGTTAACTGGAGTTCCTCTAGTTTTGGAGGAGGTTTTCTAGGAGAAAACTATTTATGTCATAACTTTGGCAAAATCCGACCAAATGGGGATCAGAAAAAGGTGTTCCTAGATGATTTTGATGCTCTGAACACAATGGAATAAGTTTCAGGGGCAGAGGAGCACTTCTATATGTGATTTTTCCAAGTTGAATTTTAAGGAAGCCAACGGCCACCAAGAAAGGAGGTTAAGCCTAGATCAGCTGTAGTCCAATTGCAAATCTTGGAGAGTCATATTTGGGGATTTTGGATGCATTGATTCCATTGAAGTAGGTTTCAGGAGTAGTAGAGCATTGTAAACTATACGTTTTTCCATTTTGAGCAAATATAGAGGCCCAAGCCACGAAATTTGGACCAAGGAGATGTAGCCTAGGAGGGGTGAACTCCTTTATCAAAACATTGTGTTAAGTGTTCTTATTGATGGTCTGTTGTTCATTTACTTGCTTTTTTTAACTCATTTACTATTTTTCTCATGAATGTCACATTAAACTTGATAAAATTTGCCTGTTTACATTCACAAACAACCTAAGGAAATCTATGCACAGGAAGCAATGGACAAGAATTTTTTTATAAATCTGTAATTGAAATCAGCACAAAAAAACTAACATTCAATAATAGATCAAGTTGGTATCAGAGCAAAGGTTATTTTCCTTATTTCTTGAGATTTTTTCAATTAGGGTTTTAATGGTTTCCTTTTTGTGAAGCTTTTTTATGCATTACAAGTGTGATGGAAACTTCAACAAGTGATGTTTCTAATCCATCTTCATTAGCAAGATTCTTTGATGAAGAGATGTTGCAAGAGCTTAAAATCATGAGAGATATTGTGCACGAGCTGTATGAAGATAGGAAGGAGAACATTTTACTTCAAGAGCAGTTGATGGCCATGAAGGAGGAAAAACAAGAGCTTCTTGAAAAGATGCATGAGATGGAGATTCAACTCCATGATGCTAAGAAAACCCTAGCCAAGTATGTGCATGAAAATGAGGTATGAAATTCAAGTTTATCTTCAATTTCCCCTCAAAATGAATGTTTTTGTGCCTTTGAAAGACACACTAGAGGAATAAGGTCCAAATTATTCATGAATTTGGGCTATGAAGGTAAAGGGTTAGGCAAACATGCACAAGGCATAGTTGAGCCAATGGTTGTTGAGGAAAGGCTTAGGTATTTGGGTCTTGGTTATGGACAACATGATGGAGAATGCTCCAAAGCCAAGGAGGCATATGAAGGTGTCCCAAGAAGAACTTTCATTACATGTTCATTACCTCAAGCTTGTGAAGTTTGTGTTCATGTGGAATGCAAAAGTTTTATACCCACTTTGTAAGAAGATTTTCATAATCATGCAACTAGTGTGAATGGAAAACAAGAGGATGTTGAAAGCTCTAAGGTCATTGAAACCATTGTTAGTATTCTAAAGAAAGCCACAACCTCATCAAATTCATCTCCTCAAGAAGGTGAAAAAGGTGAATATGCAAGGTATAAATATTCCTTTAATCAAGTTTCTTTTGATTATGATAAACATGGTAAAACTTCACATAAGATTTGGAAATATTTTACATGTTCTTTTTGTGGTTTGAATAACCATATTGTTTCGAGGTGTTGGAAGAGGATAGATATACACAAGAAAATTTCAAAACAAAAGAGACAAAAAGCCAAAGGTCCATTGGATAATGGAGGTTATGTTGAAAAGAAGATGCAATTATTTTTCACTCATTTCCATAAGCAGGGTCATCTTGTAGACAAGTGTTTGACTTTGCATCCAACAAGTCATCCATGAAATTTGAAGAAGGTGGAGAGAGATTTTGGAAAAGATAGAAAAGAGGATTCCATAATTGATGTGGGTCAGGATGATACACATTATGAAATGCAGCTGAAAGAAGCGCCATTGAAATGGTTTGGAAAGAGATGGTTAGATTTCTTAACCAAATAAGGCCTTGCATTTCTTTTGATAATTGATGAAAATCTTGCCTTAGGGATGCATTTTATAAAATTTGCATTTCCTTATTAATGCATTTCCTGGTTATTTGGATGCATTTCTTTTCTCTTGAAAGTATGTTTCATATTGCATGAAGAAAGATGTTGGAAAAGTATATTTATGTTGACTCACTTAGATGCAGCAAAGATGGCAATTTGCAATTGTAAATTTGCATGCATGTTGCATTCTTGAACTTGCATGTTTACGACAAGAAGGTGTTTGAAATTGGAGTATGTTGACTCACTTTGTTGCAACAAATTTGATCATTTCATCTCTTTAAGTACTCACACATACCAATAGGATTCTTGTACATGTGATACATGCATGATAGTTTGTGTGTGTGAACAATGGAATTTTTTATAGTTTCATTGTGCTTGCCCATGCATGAGAGTTGGCTTGTATGGTTGATTGATTGTTACATGTATGTTACATCGACTTGGAAGAGTTTACTTTGTCTCCAAAGATGAAAGGGAGATGTGACGAATATTTTCATGAGAATGTGGAATTCTTGTTGTAAATTGTCAAGTTGTTGTACATATTTTTTTTGTTTGACTTGAAATCAGTTGTTTGTAGAAGCATGTTTTGTCGACTTTTGTTTAGTCGATGTTTTATAACATCTTGCTGTATAAAAATATATAAGAGTACATGGCAATGTTCACATGATGTGACATATGTTTCTTTGAAGAAGCAAAAGAAAGAGGCCATCAAGCTATATTCTTGCATGAGTGTTTTTAAAACACCATTAACCTTGAAAGGTTTTTCTTGTGACAAGATGTCGCAGGATTTTAGAAGGTCCAAGCTTAAGAAAGAGGTTCATGATTAGCCTTCATTGTCAAATCATGCCATAAGCAGCATGTTAATACTGGAGGATGATGGAATCAAGAAGCGAAAGTGGACAAAAATGTCATTTGAAGTGTTGATGCCAAGAAGCGAAAGAGATGGCGAATGCATTCTTCCAGATGTGGAATTTCGAACCGTGGAGGTAAAAGAATGGTCATTTAATTTCTTTTTGTTACTGATATTGAAACTCATTGTTGTAGTTCACTCAAATGGGCTTAACTTGGAAAAGTGGTTTCCAAGGAGAAGCTTCCATCAAAAGCATGTGTTGCAAAGGAGGAACATGATTCTTAGTGGGAAGGCCATCAATCAACTTTCCAAGCATCAAGGGATCTCTTTGGTACAACATGGTGTTTATTTAGCAAGAATCTAGCAAGTGTTGGATTGGTTCAGCAGCAAAAGCAAAATATTGGTTGAAATGCCAAGCCATTTGCAAGGCAAGGCATGTCAATGAACTCAAGTGGTTGTCATGGAGATTTCCAAGTAAAATCAGTTGATAGAACTTGGGAAGGAGAAGAGTATTTAACTCTCATAAGATAACCATATTTTGTGTTTCCAAAATCCTCTCAGTGGGAAGGAGTGATCGAAATCTAGATTAGGGGAAAAAATTAGCTCAAAAATAAAAGTGTTCAGAATCATTCAAAACCTAAATGACCACTTCTGTCTCGGAAAAAAATCCCAACGCAACTAGTTTTGTTCAAAACGGAGTTCGTATGAGGAAGATAGAGCCCACTAACCACTTTTCCAAATAGAAGAAATCTTGAAAAAAATGTACAGCCATTACATAGTCAGTAGTATGGATTGTTGATGTGGCAGGTGAATGTACAAAGTCAAGGTTGGTCAATGGCATATCTAGATTCGCCAAGTGGCATGTTTTTAATGGTTTTTAGGTATGGTGATATAGCAAGTTTTCATTGGTTGAAATTGGACCAATGAGGAGGGGACAAGTGGCAAGCCCGAAGGCCGCCACATACCCCTCCCCAAAGGACTAGTTATGGGTAGTGGTAAACTTTTTATGGAGGCATCAGGGTTTGAACCTGCAACCTCCTCTGCACAATACAAGGACTTAACCATCTCCTCTACCTGTTGTGTCTTATCCATAATGTTCTATACATAAAATTATTTTTTAACAATTTTGGAGTTGGGGTTTAGGAGGGCTAGCCCTCCCATGCGAACACCACCCAACATGTAACAGTTACATCTATTTATCCAGCAGCTACACAAATGGAAACTACAAAGCTCCAAGCCATCATATGTGACCAGTTTCATTAACCACAAGGTAACTGTCAGGGAAACCATGCAGGCATTGTGCTAACCATCGGCTAACCATGACATTCAATGTCGCATGTTTCCACCTCCACCAAGACCATTGGGGCTAATGGTTAGTAGAATGTGGATTTGCACTAATCCACGTTTAAAAGTTAATTAAAATTCACTTAACACTAATTAATTTCTAGTTTAATTCGGTTGTGTTTTGACAAAACCTCCAAATTTGCTGGAAACTCTAAGTTTAGTGGAGTTAACTGGAGTTCCTCGAGTTTTGGAGGAGGTTTTCTAGGAAAAAATTGTTTCTGTCATAACTTTGGCAAAGTTTGACCAAAAGGGGATTAAAAAAAGGTGTCCCTAGAATATTTTGATGCTCTTACCACAATGGAACATGTTTTAGAGGCAAAGAGGCACTTATGTATGTGATTTTTCCAAGTTGAGTTTTAAGGAAGCCGAGGGCCACCAAGAGAGGAGGTCAAGCATAGATCAACTGTAATCCAATTCCGGAGCTTGGAGAGTCATATTTGGGGTTTTTGGATTCTTTGAGTTGATTGAAGTAGGTTTTAGGAGCATTAGAGCATTGTAAACTATACTTTTTTCCATTTTTAGCAAATATAGAGGCCTACGCCACGGAAGCTAAAACAAGGAGATGTAGCCTAGGAGGGGTGAACTCCTTTATCAAAACATTGTGTTAAGTGTTCTTCTTGATGGTTTGTTGTTCATTTACTTGTTTTTTTTCAGCATTTGTCTTTTATACTATTTTTCTCATGAATGTCACATTAAACTTGATAAAATTTACCTGTTTACATTCACAAACAACCTAAGGAAACCTATGCACAGGAAGAAATGGACAAGCTTTTGTTTCTAAATATGTAATTGAAATTAGCACAGAAAAACTAACATTCAATAATAGATCAACATCAATGGGGCATAATGGATGAAATCCCAGCCCTACCTGAAAGGGGTTATGGCCTGTTGAGTTGTGGAGAACTCTGTTGTAGTTGTGTTGGACATAGGGGATACTTTCATCCCACGTGCATGGATGCTTCGAGTTGTACATACACAGAATTTGTATGGTAATCCTATTGAAAACCTCTATTTAGCCATCAATTTGGGGATGGAAAGCCATGGACTTAATAAGTTTTGTATCCAGCATTGACTAGAGACTTGACCAAAATGCACTCAAGAATCTGTTGTCCTGATCTGAGACAATGGACTTTTGGATCCTAAAGTGTACCCATTTTATCTCAAAGAAGAGCTTGGCAGTGGCCTTTGCTATGATACTCTTCTTACAGGCTGCCATGATGGTCATCTTAGAGAATATGTCGACGACCACAAAATGCAATTATTGTCGTGCTTAGTAGAAGGAAGGCCCGACATGTAATCCATGGAGATAGATTCCAAAGACTGGATAGGAGTAGGTAGAGGAGTATACAGGCCTTACTCATTGATGGTTGTTTTGGAAATGATGTAGGTATTGCAGGATCTAATGTACTTCCCAACAACTTGACGAAGTTTTGGCCAATAAAAATACTTCAGCAATACAGTCATTATTTTCTTTACTTCGAAATATCCAGTGACCTGATTGTAGTGCGCCTCCAAAATCATCTTGGCACGCTCGTTTGAAGGAACACATATGTGTCCCAAGTGGCATAACAATGCATCCTGAAGGTGAAAATTTGGAACTTGCTTCCCTTTCAAAAATTTTCTGGTAATGATGCCAAATTTTGGATCGCTCACTGGTGGTCCACCGAGGCAATCAACAATGTTATTGGTGTTGCCCTTATACTTAATGTTCAAATGGAATTGTTGCAGATAGGTAGATAATTTTTTATGGAAATCATTTTGCAACTTCCCTTGTGTTTGTATGAACTGTAGAGGTCGGTGGTCTGTGTGGATGACCGTTTCCTTCCCTAGAATGTAATGCTTCCATTTACGACAAGTCTCCACAATGGAATACATTTCTTTTTTGTAAGTGGGGTATTTTCAGACCGTGTCTGAAAGTGTCTCACTGTAGTAAGCCATTGGATTCCCATGCTGAGTAAGAACCACACCAATAACATAGTTGGAGGCCTTTGTCTCAATCTCAAATGGTTGTTGCAAGTCTGGTAATGTGAGCATAGGTGCAGAACAAAGGTGATTCTTCAACTTGGAGAATGCTTTTTATTGAGTTTCCGACAAACAAAAAAATATTTTTCTCCACCCTTGGTGATTGACTTAAAGGCCAGGTGATATGAGAAAACCCCAAACACGAACCTACAGTAGAAATTGGCAAGACCTAAAAATATGTGGAGCTCTGTTAGAGTGGTTCAGGCTGGCCAATCCCGAATGACTTGTATCTTAGATGGGTCCACATGTACACCTTGCTCATCAATGATGTATCCCATATATTGAACCTATCCCATATATTGAACCTGGGTCAGGCCAAAGGTGCATTTCTCCAAGTTAGCGCACAACTTGTGTTATTGCAGGGTTTGAAGGACCTGTTGAATATGGTGGAGGTGATCCTCCCAACTCTGGCTGAAGATTGAGATGTCATCTAAATACACCACCACAAATGCATTGGTAAAGGGTCACAGGATGTCGTCCATTCAGTCTCATGAAGGTTGCAAGGGCATTCGTCAATCTGAATGACATGACCAACCATTCGAATAGGCCCTCCTTGGATTTGAAGGTAGTCTTCTACACATCGAAAGGTTTGATAGGCACCTGGTGATAACTTGACTTCAAGTCAATCCTGCTGAAATATTTGTCCCGTTTGAGTTGATCCAAGAGGTCATCAATCTGTGGGATTGGGTACCTTTTTTAGACAATGATCTTATTCAGCGTCTGATAGTCAATAGAGAGCCTTCAGGTCCCATCCTTCTTCTGTACCAATACAATTAGACTCCCACAAGGTGATGAGCTTGGCCTGTGTGCCGTTTCAGCAATAGTTCCTGAATCTTCCTCTTGATCTCAACGTTCTCCAAAATAGAGTGTCGATAGATTGGTCCATTGGGAAGCAGTGTGCCCAAGGTCAGATCAATGGAGTGCTTGACATGATAGTGCAGTAGTACCCCTATGGGTGAGGCGAAAATATCCCTTTAATCCTCCACGACCTTGTCCATTTGTTGTTGTTGTGCAAAGGAGCCTTTTTTGGAAGTCGTGGCCACAACCTTCTTCTTTCCCTATGGGAGAATCATAAGGCAAACAAATTTCTTGGTTTGGTAAATGATCTTACTGCATTGCTTTGTAGTGATCAAAGAGATGGTGGTAGGTGGGGCCACCTTCGGTATCTTGTACAACTTATTAGCCAAAGTAATAATCACATAGATAAGTCTAGACTCATATACATCATGTCGCTTTCACAAGTATGGTACTCCTAACAATACATCACAAACTGCAAGAGGAGCAATGTCACACAGTACCTCATCCGTGAAGGGCTTGATGTTGTAAGGCAAGTTTCACTGCTGGCTAACGCGAAGATCTCATCCTTGGTGAAGCCACCTGATAGTGTACGATTATGGATGTGTTGAGGTCTTTAGGCCCAACCACTTCACGACCTCTGCTGAAATGAGGTTCTTTTGGCTCTCATTGTTGACAATGAACTACAACAGACAACCTTTCACCCACATTTGTGATTGGAAGAGGCGTTCCCCCTCCTCTGGATCTTCAGGGTCAATCTTCTGGATCTTGGTGGTGACCATGGTGGCACTGGGCTCCACATTAATGATCTACTTCCCTTTGTGAGTTCCCTTATCAGATTTTAAGTCAGAATTAGAAGTTGCATCTAATTCAGAAACCTTCATCTCAGGCACCAGTGACTGCTTCACCCGAAACTAACTTGTATTGTGAGTGGAGCTCTTATGGAACTCACACCATTTTCCTGTGTCCTTGTTTGTCTTCGTGGTGTTGTTATTTTCTTGCATCTTCGGTGGGATATCCTAGGTAGCCCCACCTTGGCTTGGTCCTTTTTTCTGTGATTTGGGGGTGCCTTTTCGTTTCTTTGGATTTGCAAATCCAAAGTCCTACTTCCTCTGTTTAAACTTTTACTCAATATTGATAGCGTATTGATACACTGTGTCGAGTGAGGAAATGTCTAGAAACTCCATCTCGTCTTGGATGTACTTGTGTAGACAGTCGTGGTACTTGAGCACCAAATTCTGCTCAGTATCCTTGATACCCATCTTTGTACGAATGGTATGGAAAATATTTGTGAACTCTGGCACATCTTGGTCCCTCCCCTACCGTAGTGTGGTCCACTTTATGTATTTGTCTCCATAGATCCTGACAAGGTAATATTGTTCCTTGATGGTTTCTCGGAAATAATTCGAAGTGCATGCAGATGAAAATAGCGAGGGTTGACTCTTGTCCTTTTTTTCATAGTAGGTTTCCCACCAGTCCTTGACGTGCGGGGTGACTTTGAGAAGTGAAAAAGTAATTTTTTCCCGATTGGAAAAGTCATGAACTGAAAAATATCATTCCAACATATTTAACAATTTATCTATGGCATCTTCATCTATCAGGCCTTCGAATATGGGAATATCGAAGTTAACTTGTACCTTAAAAGGAGTGGCGCCCCCAGAGTGGTTGTTGGATGAAGATGCATCGCCTGTGGGTAGTCATCAAAGGATCTAGGCAAAGATATCCATCATTGTGTCCCTTTGTCACTCAAGGGCTTCTTGAGAAACATTTTGAAAGGGTCTCCTACCCCCTCATCTTTCTTTTCTTTCACCATGGGAGGTCATCAGGTTTTGCGAGGCTAATTTTGCAACGGTTCAACGAGATCAATCCCTAACTCCTTATACCCTGACCTCATTGGGGACATGCAAAGAAAAATAGAGAAAGAGCAGGCTGCTCTGATACCATTGATACAAAATTAAATAGGAACTCAAGAACTTAAAATATAATCATAAACACAGATATGCAGTAGAAAAACAATTCATTTCATTAATAGAAAAATATTGAACTATGCTTACAAACAGAATGAAAATAAGATAGCTCGGGCGATGGTAGCTTATCTCTGAGAAGATATGTGGCAGCTACATGCCTCTAAACTGTATTACAATGAGGCTCAAGAGCCTATTTATTATTTGAAAACATGAGGGAACCCTAAACAACCAAAACCCTAACCCTAAGAGATGTAACACTAATATTTTGTAGGCAACGTTGGGGTTAGTTGGGAAGCCAACTTCTCGGGGTGGTAACTTGGACATATTATCTCCGTTTAGCACATACAATACCTTGTTGTAAAGGTCTCACTAAGTACTATAGGTTTCACCATATACCCTTGCCTCCATTTGCGAGCATGTCGCAGACCGAAAAAAACTGCCATTTAGGGGGTCAAAATGGCTATGGAAGTTCACGACCCGAAAAACTGCTAAAAATAGTAAATGCTGAAATGAACAAGGAAACAGATGAAATTGACTTGGGGGTCTATGTGGAATAGGAGGGTGGCCACCAATATCCACCTGGATCATATGGAATCCATGTGCTGGCAAAGAAAGAAGCCATTGGCTGGTGGGATTAAGGAAGAGGTCCTCTGGAGTCCTTGTGTCAGCTGGCAGTTGGTGTGCAGTCCCAGAAGCAATCATTCCCCCTAGACTCTAGAATCTGGCTCAAGGGCAATAGTTATCTATGGTTGGGTGGAGAGTTATAGTCACTGACATTAGTTTCCCTACAAGCTTAAAGATGAGTAATTTATGCATGGTTGTTTACTTCCTTTAATGAATCACATTGCAGTGTTGATGGTTATGTATTAAGGACTATGTTTCGTGCCATTTTTAATCGCATTTGTAATGCAACTTTGTGGAAACATGTTACCTATGTATATATGTCAAATATATGATTGTATGTGTGTTAGATCTGAAGAAAATGTGAGTGATAATTGCTAACATTAGGTTCACAGCACCTGATGCACGTAAAATATATATGTATATAACAACCACATAATACTAAGGCTTAAGAAATAATGTTAAGCTAATTCTTATGTTGAGATTTTCTGTTTGGAGTAAAATAGGAAAAATCTCAGCTGATGACAACAATAGGAATTCAGTTCCTAAATTAGCTCTAGGTTGTTGGGAGGGAGTTAATGCCTCCTATATTTGATGTGAGGGAGTTAATGAGGCTGTTAGATTCTCTATGCTATATAATAGGCAACCATTCAGATGGTTTGCTAAGAGAGTGAGAGGTTTTTGTGAGGATATCTTCATGTAATCTCCAATTTGATTAATAAACTCATGATGCCTATGTTTGGTGGACGTAGCCCAGATTGGTTGGGTGAACCACGTTAATTCCTGTGTCTTATATGCATTATTTTTTCTGTTGTGTGTTTATTTAATTTTGCTGTGCACCTGAACCAACAAGTGGTATCAGAGCTCAAGGTTGGAGCGCAGCTAAGCGCTGGTCATGCTGTTAATTGCTGTGTGTATGACGTGCTGGAGGAGGTACTGCTTGGAGGCGCTTTCGTAAAGGTTCTGTACATGTGTGGAGAATTGAATGCTGGTGCGTGGAGGGCATGGAGGTTTGTATTGCCTGGTGCTGCGCTATAATACCTGCTGCCTGGAGGGTTATGTCCAGCTGCAGGAGCGTTGAGGTATGTCAATCTATTGCGTGAAGCCTGCAATTTAATCATCGGTGCGAGTGTAGATTTAATTGAAGCCAACATGATCAGAACCGCGAGTTTGAATTAAATTCATTTCGCAAAATAAAAAGCGCTGGAATATTGATTGGGACAACATAAATTCGATGTAACAAATGTTTTGTTTTACATTATTCTTGGTTATACAGTAAATGCCCATAAAGGTAGCGGGTTCAAGCTTGCTTGAATATGACAGCCATGGTGTTTTTCTTTGATACATAAAAGTGAATCATATATGAGATCACGAGCCTGAATTTGGGCGTTGTTCCCTTTGCGAGGTTTTCAGTTAAGCTGGCGGAACGAGTAAATTTCCTGGTTTCCGGTTTTGCGTTGGAAAGAATCCCAACTCGACTTTTTTGTGCCCTTCCTTGCAGGAAGTTTGATGGATGGCTCGCGTTATATTCGTAGGACTTCTGGTTATATCCTGTGAACATGGAACCCGGGTTCCTCTATTATATGACTAGGCTTTGAATGAATTGAATAGTTTGTATTTTATGGATTTGGTCCGTTATTCGGAACTACAAACCTCTGTACATTTTGGGTTTTCTGCTGACATTGTTTCTTTGTGGTTTTTGTTTTAACCATGGACCATAATGTCGGGTCAGATTTTCTATAAGTTGTAGTTGGACGCTTTTAGAGGGTTTTTGTTAGACTTCTTTCAAGCTTTAAGCTTTTGGTTGGAATCATTGGAAATGCGGTAGGTGCATGAATGCATGGATTTCAGAGGATAAACCAGTTTATTGTTTTGGGTTTTTTATTGTAGTTCACACAGCAAAAAAAAAATTGTTTTGTGTGTAAATAAAGGCAAAGGTACAAAGACATAGGCAGAATTTTTTTTTTTGTGTGAAGGGAAGATATTTTTGTTTTAAAGGCATAGGCAATTTTTTTTTAATTGTTGGTATTCAAAACGTTGATATTGGAGATTATTGTGCTTTTTTATACAAAATGGTGAAAACTCAAAGTGCCCGGTTTGAAATTGAGAAATTTAATGGCAAGAATAATTTTGAGATCTGGAAGGTGAAGATGCATGACTT
>APFE030038723.1:51319-62380 GCA_000404065.3 Pinus taeda
GTCTTTGAGGTGATTGGAGAGATCCCCTTCTACTTCATCGCTTCAAGCAGCACAGAGGTCCCTAAATCGGGCCATAACATAATGGTGAGGGACATGGATATGCTGTGGCATAGAGGAGTGAAACTCCAACCTTATAGAATTGATTTGATAAGCTTAATCCCCTGTAGATTGGAATCCTACGCGAAATGGTTCCCTATTGGAGGAAAACAATTCTCCTTACGCGTGTTTGGTAAGAAGGAGATTGACATGGCTGGAGGAATATCGGACGAGGGAGAATTATGAAAAAGAAGTTGGCTAAGTCACTAGGAATTCTGTCATTTAACAGTCCCCGGATCATCATTCGATAGGTCTCATAACAAATAATGTAGATTTTTACTTGTAGATTCAACAACTCATGTGATATACTAAAACACAAGACAAAAATTTACTCTACACTTATCAATGGAAACAAAAAAAATAAATGAAAACAATAAGAAGAAAGAAGAAGAATATCAATCACACATAACACAATATTTCTCTGGGGAAAGAAACTACTCAAAACCCTAACTATATATATTGCATTAATCAGAAGATCTGAGAAGAAAATACAATGCTTTTTCACACTAGAACAATCCATGCACAAGTATTAACTAACTGTTAGGTCCCCATAATACTAGTGTATTCCCTTATTATTATTGTCAACTCACATAATACTCCAAGAGGAGGAACTAGCACACACATTCAATATTCAAGTAAACCCTCTAAACCTAATGCTCAGAGACATTACCATTCTTTCCATCACCATAATTCAAGAAGAAAATAAAGGGAGCATATGCCTAATGAAATTAAGAAGGAAAAATCACCTACATTTGATGGGTGCATGAAGAAATCAAAGGATACAGAAGCATGGCTACAAGGAAGGAAGATTTTTTTTAGAATACATGACTATTTTGAGAATATTAAGGCTAGAGTTGTTGCATACAGTCTGAAAGCAAAAGTCGACATATGGTGGGAAGACTTGACGAATGTTAGAACCATCACTAAGGAGGAGTTGACCTGGGAAGATTTTCAAAAGCTCTTCAAAGAGAAATACATGCCTGAATGATACTATGATAGCAAAACAAAAGAGTTTTATGAACTCAAAATGGGACAGTTAACCAGTGATGAGTATGTCACCATATTTTTAGAGTTGCTGAGGTATGTTCCATATCTCAAGGATGAGAATACAAATATTCAGAGGTTTATCCGTGGACTTCATATGGAATTTTGAGATAATATCGAATTGATGGACCCCAAACCCTAAATGATGCCATCAAGAAATTGGGGAACTTCTACCAACAAGAAAAGTGTAGACGTAAAATTAATAGTGATCGATAGATCAAGAGAAATGTCGGACACAATAAGAATTGGCCCAAGAGAAACCTAGGCAAGAGAGAAGTGAGTACCCAGCTTAGGCACGATTGTTTCAACCAAAGCCTAATGTTGTTGTTAAGAAAAATTTGCCAGCATCAGCATGGCCCAAATTTGAAGGCGAGATCCACTTAAGTGTTGGCCTTGTGGTGTAGACCACGGGAGGACATACTTTCCATGACAACAGAACGTTGGACCAAAGATTTACACCAATCAAGAGGCAAGTATAGTGGGTAAGGTAGCTCGGAGTATGATAAAAGTATATGCAACAACAGGCAGTCACCAAGAATCCATCATTGAAATGGAAGGTAAGCTACAACAACAAGTTACAACTATAGTTATATCAACCCAGAACTTGTTGAGAAGTGAGAATTGGCCAAGGAATTGCATCAGGAACCTTGGTTGGTTCAAATGGAAACATGCATAAGGAGAAGAATCAAACATTAGGTAAGGTCATGTGCAATTGAACTCAGTGGCATGCCCATGAAAAATCATTTGAATGTGTCACCATTGGGTGGGTATGACTTGTTATTGGACATGGATTGGTTGTACTTGCACCAAACCAAGGTAGATTTCTATGAGAAAGTAACATAATTCTTGGATGAACAAGGCACATGTTAGATATCATGTTCTTCGATAAATAAGGAACATGTTGATGGTGCTAGACCCGCAAACATGTCAGGGGATCTCCCCAGTAATAAGTCCCAATTAGACCTCAAACCATTTGGTGTAGGATTCCCGGTAGTGAGTCGCAGGATATCGTCTTGATCGTGGTTTCACACAGAGGCAAGTAACATGTCCATGTCGGTAGCAAGGGTGTGATAACCATGGCGAGTCAAGGAAGGTGCATGAATGGTTCTAACACACAGAAAGTGGGGTGAGTGTGCCCCTTAGAAACATGTGATAGCATGTGGCTTAGAAGGGAACATACGAGTGAAGATGCATCACAAGATGGAAATAAAGTTAGGAAGCAGTCCAAAATGATGGTTAAACCAATCAAAACATTTCAATAAGATTCATACATACTTATACAAAATAGTCCATACATGCATGCGTAAGAAAACAAATATATATATCATTTAGAGTAAAGAAGATAGCTGGAATACAATACAACATATGCATGAAACATGTTGGATTTGTTATATTAAAATGTGTAAGTTCCGATCATACAATACATCCATGTCCAACCACTATTTTTGATAGCGGAACATTACAGTCACATTCGCCTGCTCCTCTAAAGAGATATACTAGCTTTGGATAGTGGAGAATCCAATGCTCATTACAATACTATCCAATATTTCTCTAAGATACTCCTATTGGAAGCTTGGCTGACCAAAAGCCTCTATAATGAGTTATGAGGGACTATTTATAGCAAGGGGTAGGGTGACCCTTGAAATTCCCCTTTGTGATCGTCCATCTAGGGTGACTCTTCAACTACTCTATGACTGTTACATTCAACTATCGACACTTGAACTTCCACTTGACAAGACATTACATTACAATGCACATGTGCCCATGTGAGACAAAATGGCTTGAGCAAGCCATGCAAGACATCACTAACACTTAGACCATTGTGGTGAGACCAACTCTTTGACATCCTTGTGATGGTGAAGGTGGTGAGATGATGCCAACCTTGGTCATCCGTGATGGTGTCCTTGCGCTCAATGGTGACATCTTGCTGAAGCAAACTCTTTCCTCTGTCGCATCCAGGGACACTAATATGGCGCCTCTATCCAACTCGTCTGATAAAATGTGCATGGTCATCCTAGGTGTGACCGAACTGGAAACATGTTGATGCATAGTGTCTACGCTGATCTCCAAGCATGTGTTAGTGGTCATGCACATCAACTTGTCAAAATAAATGTTCAGCTCTAGTCGTGCTTGCTTCTTATATTCGCCTCGGTGAGTGTGCCAAATGAGTGGATTGCATGCATGTTGCTGAATTCCCTTGCATGCGATCAACAACACTACTCACCTTGTCTACTCTGTGTCAGTTCCTCAAATGGATATATAACTTGTACAGGTGCAATTTCATCCATCTGTACATCTTGCGCCCCCTGCTGTACCTGTTCCTATTATAACTCATTCTCTTGTCTATGTAGCTCCTGTTCTTCCTTGAGTTTCTGCTTCAGCACATGCAACTCCTTCTCTATTTCTCTCTTCACCTTTTTATGATCTTTGTGTCATTTGTCACCTCATAGCCTCAATCTCCAAAGCTACTTTTGTCATGATTGGATCTGCTTTGAACTTGCAGTGTTGGTCGGCCTCTATGTTGTCAACAACCTTCCTCTTCCATTCATCGTGTGTAGGTGTTCTGCCTTCTGCTGCTGTTGATGGTGATGCTTGTTGTGATGTTGCTGCCATATCATCTTGATGTCCTTGTCCATGAACAACTTGATGTCTTCATAGTTAGGCAAGCTCATAGACACTTTCTTGGTTGTAACCCTCGTTATGCTCTCAACGATGTCCTTTGAATCTTCTCTCCTAAAGGCCATTATACTTGTGCTGCTGAGAGACAGAAAAACACCTGTGATGCCTGAAGACATAACAAGACTCATGGCAAGAAATCTGTCAATCGAAAACCAAAACAAACTTGAGGACTGACTTGCAACATACCTATGTGATTGATCATGAAGGTTGCATAATTTCCGCCGGGAGGTCAGGAGACTGACTACCAAAATAGTGCAAGGCATAGTCTGGGCTGTCAAGAGGCTGACTGACTGCTAGAACTATGCCATGGATAGTCTAGCCTAACCTACTAAGGACTAAAACTGCAAAATACACAATTTTAGTCAGCAGTGACATGCAACCAGAAAACTGGATTCGTAATTTATGGGGCTAGCAGGACACTGCCTCCAAGACTTGAGCAATGCAAGCCTGGAGGTTAGTGTTGGGCCAAACTTGTGCAATTTCTGGAGGGAAGGCAGATCCTTCGCTTCCAAAAATGCGCAGTGCTAGCTGGGTAAGGCATGGTCCAGGCCAAGGCAGCCCAGACTGGCCGACAGGTGACCAAAAACATGAGAAGTATGAATGCATGAAGAGATGACTGAAAAAAAGAGTGAATGATCATACATGCAAAAAACAAGAGCGAGATTTAGGAAACATGAAAGCATGCAAGTGTGTGAAGCGAGTCGTCGCAACGAAAACCGTTCGTGTAAAAATAGTTTCATGCATGTGACAACAGTGAGATATGAACGACTTAAGCGGTGCTTTTGCAAGCTAATATACATCAAAATGACAATAAGAACTCACTAAAATTAAGCAGAAAACACTCACATGAAGCGAAACACAAAAAGCGACAGAAAAACAATGCGAGACACGAAAAGCGGGCTTACCCTTAAACAACAGAGTTGAATGTTTCGATGACTCCTAGATGCGATGTGGGATGTTGGAGCTGCAAGGTCAATGTGAGGAATGAGCTTTGTAGCATCTGGTTGATGAGTTTTGATAAAATCAAGGTTGTGACGCGCATGCCACAAATCTAGGAAAAGAAATGCTTAACGGGAAGTTTCTAAAATGATCCTTACATGTAACCTCCAGCTGCTAAAAATAGATCCCTTAATCAAGGGATGCCTTTGCATGCTACCTTGGGAGAAGCAATCCATGCATGAAAATAAGTTTTGCTTAGTCCCGGAGGGAACCAGTCAACTTGAAGGCACATGCATCGGTCTACGATATTGGGATGAAAATTTGCATAGTTTCTGGGCTGAGTGGAGATGGTTGTCCCAGAGGGATTGCATAATTTCTGAAAGGAACAGGTGATTGTCTCCTAGGATTGCGCAATTTCTGGCTTGAGCAGCTATCCTGGGTCAGACCTCTCAATTTTCTCAAGGAAGCCTGTCTGACTGTATCTCGCAATTTCTGAGCTGAGCAACTATCCTGGGTGAGACCTCGTAATTTTCTCAAGGAAACCTGTCTAACTATATTGCACAATTTCTAAGGCCAGCAGGCTACCTAGCTGGAATTTTGCAATTTCGACTAGTTCTTGAGCTAGCTTTCCTAGAGGGATTGCATAATTTCCGAGAGTAGCAGGTGACTACTACCAAGAATTGCAGAATTTCTGGGCTGAGAAGCTGTCCTAGGATGAATTGCACAATTGTTTAGAGGAGGACTATCAGGAAGAATTGGGAAATTCTATAGCCCAGTTGGGTGTCCAACTAGGTTTGCGAAATTTCTAGAGGGAAGGCTGGTTCCCCTCTATAATTACCCAATTCCCAGAGGGAGTTGCTCAACTAGAAACTCACACTAAGTCCAGAAAGCATCATGTGAAGGGGGTGGAACAAACTTGCATGCACAGGCTGACAGGACTCTATGAAACAGATGAAGTTGATGTGCTTGACAGTGCAAGACATGCTGCTGAGGATGGTCCATAGGGAGGCTCCAAAATGAAGCTAAGGAAAAAATTTGGAGGTTGGTTGTAGCCGCTACAACACTTGGAGACACACTGGTAGAACTACAACTCTCTAAATGAACCTTGTTCATTAAAAGCAAGTCTAACACCTCCGGAATTATTATTCAGTTCTCTGGTCATCTTGGTTTTCGCACTTGCTTGATTGGAAAATGTAGCATCTTCCAAGCCCTTGGTCAGTCGAAACACATTCTAAGCCAAGCCAACACAATTGTTTTGATTAGGGATGAGGGATATATTGGTGCACAAGAAGTATAGTCATCAGAGTTTTAGTTTCATCTCTGGTGTTTCTCCACTGCTAGCAGGCCTGGATAATACCTCGACAGAGTCACACAGGAACACAAGCATCACTCTGCTACTAGCGAGCCTGGTCAGTACCCCAGCAGAGTTACTTGCATCACCTCTCTACGCAGGAAGCCTTTCTCTTCTTTCACCTTATTCATTTTTCAATTTTTCTTTTTGAAACTTTTTCACTTTTTCATTTTCATAACTGTGGATAGCACTTATTCATTTCAAAGGTGGAAGAGGGGTCTCAACTTATTGAGAGAAAAAGAGGTTGTTCCTTCAGAGAAGTAGTTTATATATACCTCTGACGTGCTCGTTAAGGTTTTCCCCCTCACCTTACTCTACTTGACTGAGTTGACAAGGATTAACCCAAAAACAACCGACTAGAGTAGGTGGTTCTAGTTAGCGCGCAAGCATTGCGTTTTCACCAAGGTTCACTTCGAATAGTACGTATTTTCCATAGATGTATCATGGACTGAAGACAACAATTTCTTTCACAAGAGAGTGGACAACAGATAACCAAATGTTGATAGTTGTGCAAGTCCTCTTATACTTTACCCAGCTTGTTTCAAGAGTCGCACAAGGTCCATGCAAAACTAACCTACGGACAATAACAAGCAAACAAACCAAAAATAAAAGCAAGAAGCAGAAGAAAATGTGAAAGCAAAGCAATTAAGCAAACAAACATGTAAAGAAAGAAGAAAACATGCATGCAAGAAAACAACTCAAAAAGAAAACACTACTCCTACTCCTAAGCTAATAGTTGATGCAGGAGCATCCAGCTCAAGAAAAATCATTGTATTCTAGCAGGCATAGGGGTATTGTGTTCTCAAGGAAGTTGGGTTCCTAAGAGTGAATTACATGTAATTATTAATGGCTTGAGTGATTTTAATGAGAGAAGCTCGAGTAGGGAATTAATTGAATATTATGAGGCTTTACTGTAAATGTTCTCGAATGGACGAGAACATGAGAGATTTAGGATAGTTGAGAGAATGAGGGACTAAGAATTGATTGTAAATCCTAGATTAGGAGTCAATTCATGATTTTAGGAACAAGGAGATTTAGGAAATTTGTTAAGGAATTCATGGCTAAACCAGGAATTGGTTTTAAAGTCCTTATGTATAAATGTAAGCCTAAAAGGAAAAGATAGAGGTTAGAGAGGTTGGAGAGGTGAGATATTTGGAGTGATTGTAAGCCTACAAGTAGAGTTGGAATAAGGACCACTGATATTAGAAGATCAAGCTAGAGAGACAGAGATCTCGTTCTGTAATTAATTGTTTGTATATATATATATACAGAGATTAATTAAATCTGTATAAATGCATGATTGAGTGTCGAATGATAGATTGCATGCATCAGAGAATTGCACATGTATATTTATGCAGGCGAAGTGCAGTGAACGCAGAGAGGCGGAATTCAGCAAATGCACAAAGAATAGAGTAATACAGAAGTTTGAAATGAGCCATCGAACCATTCGAAGGACCAATTGGAGGCCAAAGAGGACAGTGATAGAAGAAATCACGAATTTAGAGCTCAAGCAGAAGTGAAGTGAAGGGGGAAGGAAAACCTTTAGAGAACCCAGAAAACATAGAAACCCTGAAGAAATGCGCAAAAATATAAGTAAAGGAGAAGGGCGGAATAAATGGAGTATGGGTGAATCGTAGTTGTTGGATCTTTAATGATCAATGGTCAGGATTAAATCGCATCGGCGATTGGAGAGATATTGCCATCGGATGGTCATCGGGCGCAAAGTGATTGAAGTTTAATTGAGAAGCTGGACTCGAAATATATTAGGTTAGGTTTTATAATTCCATCAGGTCCAAAAGAAGTGTTAAGTTTCGGGATTGTTACCAACCCGAAATGATTATGGACTGTTGGATCTACTAGGCACAGATCAATGGCAGAGCACTGTTGGAGTAGCGTTGGAGATTGGAAGCATTAATGACCGTTGGATCAAGAAAAGGATCAATGGTGGAGATGTGATCGGACCACAATGTTTTATAGACCGTGGCTTTAATACATGCGATATGCGATTGTGCGAAGGACTGATAGGCGTGGACCCAACAGGGAGATGAAGCACAGTTAATAATATTTCAAGTCCAAAAGGTTATGCGTTTTCACATATCGGCGAAGACAAGGGAACTTGTGTTAATGTGACTATGGAGGATGTGATTGCCGATAGCGATAAAGATAAACCTCAGAAATTGTGCAAAGTCATACGGAAGGCGGAAAAGGGTATGTTTGCATAGTTATCCTTTGTAAACGGTTTTATAAGGAAATTTCACCAAATGAAGGTTTTTATGTGTTATACATATATTAACCAATGTTTTAAGAGAGCAGTTATATATATATATAATTATAATATAATATATATATATATATATTATATATATACTATTATATATATAAATATATATATTATATATATATATATAGATTATATTATATATGCAGTCGATAGGTTTAAAAAGGCTTAACTAAGGTTTAGATGGGTTTATAAAGTCTTGATAGCCCCAATAACGAATGTTTAAAGGTTTAGATGGGTGTATGTGTTCTGATAATATCCCAATAGGAAGGAATTAAGAGAGGCCTTTAATAAAGTCCAAATTGAAGGCTTAAAATGGCGATTTACATTCCAATAAGTGGATATTTCCTAGGAGTTAGGCATTGATAATGAATTATTCCGCAGAGTTTGAGGAAGGGGCCTTAAACCTTAGAATTGATGATTTAACTCCTTAGTGAGTTAAAAATTCCTTGGATAGATATGTATATGCAAGATCATGCATAATGTGGATAAAGCAGGGGAAACCCTGCGTCATTTGGTATCAGAGCATACTTGTTATTGGAACAATTGATAGCATAATAGAATAAGGGAATTCCGTAGAAAAGGATTTAGAACAAAGTTGTGTTTTAAGATGTATATGCAGGCAAGAAAGGATCAGATTCTAATCTGACAAAAGGTAGACACACAGAGATAAAGTGTAGTAGAACTTGCAGATACAAGAAACGGAGGACAATCCACTCAAAGTACAAGTAAATGGTGAAACAAGATCATGCAGAGATCTTGGAGATGAGATGACCTGTTTTGTTTGATTTGATTTGAAGATTGGAGGATGTGTGGATTTTATATTGATGCATAGGTAACAACATAAGGA
The DNA here is from genome assembly GCA_000404065.3 of Pinus taeda. NCBI lineage: Eukaryota > Viridiplantae > Streptophyta > Pinopsida > Pinales > Pinaceae > Pinus > Pinus taeda. The sequence goes on from APFE030038723.1 coordinate 60,557, forward strand.
GGTGAGAAGGTTACAACAATAGCCTAAGCATAAGGAGTGCTCAAATGATTCCAGAGGAAAGAACCAAAGCGATGCTGAAACTAAGCTCAGAGGAGAGAAGCTTAGTGAAGCATATGTAGCAAGGAGGAGACTTATTACTGCAGAGATATTGTTGCAAATCACAAAGGTAATTCCACAAAGGACGTGGGTAGAATTTCCAAGGTAATGAAGGAAGATGGTAAGACTTTCTAATTGAAAGAAGAAGTGGTCATAACCAAGTATTTCATGGTGATTGAAATACGAGAGGACAGTTGTGTTCGAGGCGGTGCAGATGAGTTGAAGCCTAAAGGAGTGGAGAAGAGTGCTCAAAGGAGGTTCCAGAGATAGAGAACCAATTTCTTTCCAAAAGACTGAGTGAGGAGAGCTTGGTGAGGTAAGTTACAACAAGGAGCACTTGTTGTTGTAGAGGCTTTAGTGCAGCTCATAGTGAATGAGTGAGGACCTCATAGAAAGAGGAATATGGCTACTGATAGTCATAGTAGAGGTTCTAAGGAAGACCATACCAGAATGGAGGCGAAGGAAGAGGATGCTAAAGAAAATGGCAAGAGGATGAGTCAAGAGGAGCTTGACAAAGAGATGTCAAAAATGAAAGAACAACTCAATGTATTGATGACGATACTTGAGGAAAGTCAGAGACAAGGTTGGATATTAAAGAAGAAGCCAGTGAGGTTGCATAAACTACAAAGAAGGCTACAAAAGAAGAGAAGTCAGTAGGTGAATATGAAATTATCAAAAGAGTTGATGAAGCTTTAACAAGTACGGGGTGTTCAAGCGAGATCTTAAGAACTTAGAGAATCAGAGTTGGAAATGGAAGTATCCATTTGTGAACTAGAGTGGGGTGAAGTTTTAGGTGAAGTGAAGACTTGAAGACTGAAACTTCAAGTGAGGGAAAAAGATCTAATGATTTTAAATCTGATAATTTGTTTATGTTTACAGGTGATAAATGTAAAGAAGGAAAATTTGATGATATTGTCATAAAAAGGGAAGAAGACAGATAGAATATAAATTATGTTTTAAAAGAGGAAGTAGGAAAGGATATCAAGCAATCAAGCAAAAGAATTGATGAGATTGAGGAGAATACCATCAAAAAATTTCTAAGTCATGTAAAGGGCTTGGAACAGCAGGAGGAATTGGTGATTGAATCATCAAATGAGGTCATGATGTGTTATGAAACCAACTCAAGAAAAGATAGAAAAGATAGATCAACGCCTTAGAATTCAGCCTCTTCGAGGGGGAAACCTCCTTTACATTACATAAATAGACAATTCTTGGATGATACAAATGAAAATACCTCCTTTCTATATATAGGAGTCTAAGGGGTCATAACATAATCAGAGCCTACATAACAATAATAATGTAAGGGCACAAGAATAACAATAGTGGGTTTCTATGGGGCGCAATAGTAACAGTATGGGCACAACAATATTAATAAGGGGTTACCATGGACCGAAAACCATCGCGTCCAAAACTATTGACCGAAAACCATAGGTAGGTTCGCCCAACCTAATATAGGGTCCACAAAAAATTTTCTCGGGGCGCTTCCCCGAACCCCGTAGAGGGGGGCTACCCGCCCCCGTCAAACCCCCCGGACAGGGGGGGCTTCCATCCCCCCTGTGACCCCTCTAACCCTCCGGTTCACTACGTAGGTTAGTCGTGGAAAGAATATAACACAACCCAACAATATTGTTAGGTTGTTTTATATTCTTTCCACAACTAACCTACGTAGTGAACCGGGGGGTTAGAGGGGGGGTGGAGCCCCCCCTTTGCTACGCCGATTGTGTAGCG
>APFE030038723.1:116695-139008 GCA_000404065.3 Pinus taeda
TTTTTAGTTAGGAATTGGTTGGGGACAGTTGAAGCCACGGGCACTAACAGGTGATCAGCAGGTAAAACCCGCGATCTCCGCCCGAAAATAAGGAATTTTTATATTTTTTAAGTGTTTTAATACATATACGCGGGTTAGCTATGTAGAACCCGCGTATACACGCGTTTAACTCGGGCAATGTCGCGTACAGGGAATAAAACACTGTTTTTTAGATATATGACCAGGTCTGGAAGGAGGGGTTGCCCTAGGCCATGGCTGAAGCATCACAAACCATACTGGTGAGATTTGGAGCTATAACACACACAAGAAGGGGGAAAATGCAGAGGAGCCTAGGACCACCCAATTTGCTAGGAACAAACTATGTGAATTCTAACCCTGATATTTGGATTAAGCTAGGTGAGGAGTCTCGTCAAGCTAATGCAGTCTTACTCGAAACTATACAAAAGCTCCATGTAAAGATGACCAATTCAAGAACAGATAATGAAGGCTACGTCTAGAAGAAGAGAAAATCCTCAAAAGTCTGTCCAATCGACAAAACCAACAACATCCAGACCCCAATGCTAAAGATAGGGAGAAGACCCCAACAACTCAGCATGGAGAGGAAAATGTGGAGTCAGCCAAAAAACACGGGGAAGATGAAGAAGGACGCTCGAAGAATGTTTCCGACCAACACAAGACAAAAAGACAGAAATTTTAATTGCAAGGAGAATTTAAAAAGATTAAACCATTGCTTTTTGAAGGAGAATTTGAGGAGGCAGCGGAATATTGGCTCATTGATATGAGCAAATATTTTTAGATTTATGAGTACACAGATAAACTAAAAGCTCGATTGGTAGTTTATCAATTAAAAGGTATGGATACTCTTTGGTGGGAAGAAATTAAAACAATGAGGAAAATTGACGAAGAACAGGTTACATGGAATGAATTCCAAAAGAATTTTAAAGACAAGTATCTCACTGAACTTTATTATGACAAAAAATCCAAGGAATTCCACAAGTTAAGATTGGGAACCTTAACCATGGATGAATATGTGGCATGGTTCACTTCCTTACTACACTATGTTCCTTATATACAAGAAGAAAAGGCTAAGATTCAACATTTATTAGTAGCTTACCCAATTTTATGAAGGAAAAACTTGAGTTTTACTACCCCAAAATGATGGATGATGCAATGCGGAAAGCCTGCATCTGCTATCAGCAAATGAAACAGAAAAATGAAGGATCTAAAGGAGGGTCGAATAAGAAGAGAAGAAGTTTAATTCCAACAAACACCCAAAATTTTCTAATAGCAGAAATATATAGCAAAATCCTCTCAATAAATTCCTACCAAGGAATCAACCTAAGGCTGCTTATTTCGAAAATAGACAGTCAGAAGGGGTAAATTAATTTAGTAATGATCAACAGTCAGGACTGCCACTGCAATGTTGGGGATGCAAAGAACCCCACTACTAAAAAAAATTGTCCACATAAGACAAGAATAGAACACCTAGCAAACATGCAGAAAGCATCCACTGTTGGAGAAGTGGCGAGGAGCATTGCCATAATTAATGTTTCCCTGGATGATCATCAAGCAGAATATCAACCCACCATGATTGAATGTGAAGGTATGATTGCTAAGCAACCTGTTTCGGTTTTTTTTTTTTATCCTGATGCTAGCTTAAGTTATGTTAGTCCTAAAGTGGTAGAAAAGTGTCAATTGAAGAGTAGTAAGCTTCCAAAAACATGGCTAGTTCAACTAGCCACTGGGGCAAAAAGAAAGGTAGTTGCCAAAACAGAACAATGTCCCATAACAATCTCAGGACAACCCATTCACGTGAACCTTAACATTCTTCCTTCAGGTTCATACAACATCTTAATCGGAATGGATTGGTTGGAAAAATTTTGGTCCTTGGTTGATTGCAAACAAAAAACTATCAGTTTTATTTCAGAACCAGGACAAAGAAAGGAACTTCAAGGAATCAAGACCAATACCAAATTGCACCCTATTACTACTAGTCAGTTAGGAAAATGTATTAGGAAGGGTTGTCAAATATATGTTATTCAAGTGGGATTTACCAACACCAAGAATAAAATGACCTCCTTGGAAAATATTCCTGTCATTCAGGAATTTGTTGATGTATTTCCTGAATCCATCCCTGGATTACCACCCAAGTGAGATATTGACTTCACCATTGAACTAATTCTAGGTGCAGCCCCAATATCCAAGGCCCCATACCACATGAGCATACCTGAGTTGACATAACTCAAAATGCAGCTTCAAGAGCTTCTAGATAAAAGGTACATTCGCCCCAATGTGTCCCCTTGGGGAGGCCCCGTACTATTTGCACAAAATAAATATGGAATGTTGAGATTGTGTATCGATTATCCCTTGCCATGTATTGATGATTTATTCGATCAAGTGTAGGGAGCCAAAGTATTTTCAAAAATCAATTTAAGATCTGGTTACCACCAAATAAGGATAAAGGAGGAAGACATCTACAAAACTGCATTTTGAACTCGTTATGGTCATTAGGAGTTCATGGAGTTTCCATTTGGACTCACAAATGCCCCCGCTACCTTTATGAGTTTGATGCATGGTATTTTCCAGCCCTATCTTGATAATTTTGTATTAATTTTTATTGACGACATTTTGATATACTCTAAAAATCAGGAAGAGCACAAAGAACATTTGAGAATTGTGCTGCAAGCTTTATGGGAGAACCAGTTATATGCCAAATTTAGCAAGTGTGACTTTTTCAAAGATCAGATCCAATACTTGGTTCATGTTATATCAACAGAGGGAATAGTGATGGACCCAGAGAAGATCAAAACCATTATGGAATGGACCGCTCCAAAGAATGTCGTTGATATTAGATCCTTCTTGGGTTTGGCCGGGTACTACTATCGATTCATTGAATGATTTTCAAAAATTGCTTTTCCAATGACCTCCTTACAAAAAAAGGGACGCACCTTTTAATGGATAGTTGAGTGCCAACAAAGCTTTGAAAAATTAAAACACCTACTTACCACTGCACTCGTGCTAAAGGTAGCAGATCCGAAAAAGTCTTTTGTGATTTGCACGGATGCAAGTAAAGAAGGTGTTGGCGGAGTGCTAACACAAGAAGGAAAAGTTATTGATTATGAATCATGGAAATTGAAAGAATATTAACAAAAATATTCCACTTATGACCTTGAATTAACAACGGTAGTGCATGCACTTAAAATGTGGTGACATTACCTATTGGGGAAGAAATTTTTGTTGTTAATGGATCATAGCAACCTTACCAATTTCTTCAACTAGTCTAGCTTAAATGCTCGACAGGCTAGATGGATGACATTTTTAAGTGAGTTCGATTTGAAATGAAGCACCTTAGGGGAAAGAAAATTGAGTGGATGATGCATTGAGTAGGAAGGTACATTGTATTTATGAGGTTCAGATCAGCCAAGCACGCTCCAACATTCCAGAAATCATAAAGGAGGCGTCTGTCAAAGATCCAGAATACACTTTTCTTTGGAAGCAGACAAAGGAAGCTCTGTTAAAAGGGGAAAAATCATATTTTGAAATAAATCTTGATGACCTCCTTACCTTCAGAAACAAAATTTATATTCCTAACCAAAGCTATTTTAAACAATTAATAATGGATGAGTTTCATTGGAAACCATGTGTGGGCGACCCAGGTTACCAGAAACTATTATCAGCCATCAAGAAAGGGTATTTTTGGACCGGATTAAGGAAGGATGTTACTGAGTACTTGTCCAAATGTTTGGAGTGTCAATTGGTGAAGGCAGAACATCAGCATCCCACTGGTTTGTTGCCACCACTGCCCATTCCGGAATGGAAATGGGAGACCATATCATTAGACTTCATCATCAATTTACCTCGCACCAGGAAACAACATGACTCGATTATGGTTGTAGTAGACAAATTGAGAAAAACCGCACACTTCATACCTATGAAATCCACTTACAAAACTCTGGAAATCGCAGACATATTTATGAAGGAAATTTTTTGCCTACACGGTATACCCTAGGTGGTAATTTCAGACAAGGATGTGAAATTTACATCCACATTCTAGAAAACCCTCTTTTAAGGATTTGGTACCTAGATCAAATTTAGTATGGCTTACCATCCCCAAACGGACGGGCAAACTGAACAAGTAAATCAAGTGTTGGAAGACATGCTACACATGCTTGTGATGCAACAACCACATAAGTGGGAGGATTACCTCCACCTCGTGGAATTTGCATAAAATAATGGACATCATGAATCACTGGGTATGAGCCCCTTTGAGGTGTTATATGGGAGAAAGTGCAAAGTGCCCATGGACTGGAATAATCATGTTGATAAGCTAGCATTGGGTCCTGACATGCTAGCAGAGATGGAGGAAATTATCAAAAATGTTAGACACAATCTAAGAGCTGCCCAGGATAGGCAGAAAATGTATGAAAATAAAAAGAGGACATACAGAGAGTTTCAGCCAGGAGATCATGTATATATAAGAGTAAATCCCCGAAAATGTTCCTTATAGTGGAGGGGTTGTGCTAAGTTAGCACCCTGGTACTGTGGACCTTTTCAAGCCTTGGAACGAATTGGACTAGTAGCCTATAAGCTTGCATTACCAAGCCACATTCGAGTCCACACCGTTTTTCATGTTTCGTTGTTAAAAAAATATGTGTACAACCCACAACATATAATAAACTAGGAAAATATCCAGGTAATAAGCTAAGGGAATATATATATTTTTTTATAAACTGTTTTGAGAAAATTATGACCGTGAATTATGTATGTGCAGATCGAACTGGAAGGAGAGTTTTTGGTAGAACCTCTTTGTATTCTTGATCGGAGAGAAACCACCTTGCGGAAGCGAGCCATCACCCAAATTAAAGTGTATTGGGAGCACTTTGGCCCGAATGAGGCCACTGGGAAGAGGAGGGATTTATGCAAAAAGCTTATCCGGAGTTGTTTTCTTAAATTAGAAAGAACACCAAGGACAGTGTTCCTCACATGGGGGGGCGGGGGGGGGGAGATGTAACACCCCAGGCTCCATGAAAGAAGTACTCTGGTTATTAAACTCTGTTTTATGATTTACTGCATTTATTTATTTTATGTTATGACAATGACTGAGGCTGGAAATCCAGATAACAAGTTGTTACCTAATTTATGATTAATTAGGAATTTAGACATGTTAATAAAAATAAATTGTTTGCTATAATTAAAAGAAACAGTTATACCCCTACCTTGGAAAGGGAAATATAGAGGGGAAAAGAAGGAAAAAGAGGGCTATCCCTGAGCTGGGGGAAAGACCAGTGGGAACTTTCTCATTTTTATAGTCAAATAGAGTACAGGACTTGAGGCTGGACAATGGAGTCCTAAGGCCCAAGGCACCGACTGTAGCTGGATATAATGCAGGTGTGAAATAGTGAAAGTGTTGGGGGGGGGAGAGCCTGGACATAATAGCTAGGCTAGTGGCTTGGAGGAGAGACTTTCCAGATGAATTTGGGTTCATATATTGACAAGTTTAAGACATATAAGTATCATAGACTTTAATTAAAGATTGGTATTACTTTATAGAATATTATTTGATTACAGGAATAGAATTAACAAAAGAATTATGCAGTAACATACAGTAATAATTATGCAATTGTATACATTAATGTAAAACAATCAACAATCAAAGAAATATTCCTCACACATCATTTTCTTTTAAATATTACATATGCAGTAGAATATAAACAGCTAACAGACAATGAGTCTCTTTTTAACTAAATTCTTCGTAAGTAAAAGATATTTTGTTTATGCGTAAAATACTGACCAAAACCCAAAATGATGTAGGAACCATTTCTTTTCCTTATGATTTAATTACCCTCTGTAAGCTAGAATCTGGTGAAACAGGTCGTTTTGGAGGAAATAAATCAAACCTATAAATCTGGACAGTAAGTATAGTAAAACCCTAAGGCGAATTCCTCTTTCGACAAAGGACAAGAACCATTTCTTAAACTACTGTATTAATAAAGTCGCGCAATTGCAGTAAGAAATAAAACGACTTCTACGAGACTTAGTACCTTAGAAAAAATTATGATAGCAAAGTGAAAATCAATCAAGAATATTCAAGACAAACTATATCATAGTTTCATTATAATGACATAATTAATTCTTCCAACAAAGAGATATCAAATTGAAACTCTTTATACATATTTAACTGTGTAACGAATTTATAAGTATTCACAGAAATAGACATATGTATATAACTTAACAAACTTCAAAAACCAAGTAGCAGAGTATTCCAAACCGAATTAGGGCCGAGAGGCCTCTACTATGTCCCTCAAGATTTAAATACTTCGTAAGGATTAATTACATTCAAACTGGAAATTTAGCCACTGATTTACGAGACCGATAGCCTAGAAATTCTAAATATAGTTCATTACTAAAACTTCCAAAGTGCGGCATCACCAAAACATTCCTTCACATAATTAAGTGCACAGTAAATTCAAGCTAGGCTTTTCGCCAGAGTAAACAAGCAACATAAACCACAAAATGTAAAACATTGGAAACCGAGATGGTAAGTTTCCAACCTGTAACAAATTGCAAAAATGTGAATGCACATAATCGCTAGAGACACAAAATCTTAGCCACAAAAGCACCTTCACTGTTATAATAGCATACTTGCAAAACCCAATTGCAAACATTATTAACTTTGGTGGGAAAGACCTGTATCATATATAACCATAATAAGTAATTTGTGGGAAGATGCAAACCTTACCTAAGTTTGGAAAGCTGCAACCGAAGGTTGTCCAACTACCTTGCATAGAACCCTTCACGGGGTTAGAAAATGCATGGGTAAGGAAATAAAAGAAACTGTAAGTGCTTATTAGAAACAGAGACTTAACTTCTTCAAACCGATGACATAAATTGCCATTCCTTGCAAAGTCTAAGAAGTTGGATGCCAAGCCTGGCCAACAAGAACATGTATTAACCCTATGCGTCGAAAGAACTCCCAAGCAGATATAGAATATGACTGGTAATGAAGAACTGAAATGGCAGAGAGTGAGGGTTCTGGATTACCTCCCTGCAAAGGACGAAATGAAAGAGCCATGGATCATGGAGGCAAAGGCGAAGAACCAGTGGAGAAACCAGGAGCCGAAACGTTGCAGAGAAGTTGAAACCCTCAGCTCTAGATTGCAAATGAGATTCTCTTCAGCGGGAGATGGTGAGTTGGGTAGTTGGAAAAGCCCTAAACCCTTCTCACCATCGGATCGCCCAGACCCAATCAACGGATGAGATCCATGCCACATGTCGCAGTCAGAATGAAACAATGGACAGATGCCAGTAATGGAGTTTCCCAGGATCACACTGCGTGGAGACACGTACAGATGGAATTTAATTCCAAGTCAGGTAATAGCCTGGATGCCTCATGGAAGGCCATGCGAGCACTTACGGTATGGCAAAGCCAGGTAGGCCAACTGTGGGTAGTTAATGTAGAATTAAATTAACAAGATATGCCATAGAAACTTGCGCAACCTCCATGGCACGATATATGGTTTGATTTAATGCATAGACAGATGTGTAAATAATAATTTTTTTATTATTTTTTATTTTATAAATGTATTGTAGTATTAGTTGTTGTTACAGATGCAGTATTACAACTATTGAGAGAGAACAAGCCCTATGCAAAACTCAACAAGTGTGACTTTTTCTCGTCTACAGTTACACTACCTAGGGCACATCGTCTCTGAGGAAGGCATATCAGTTGACCCTGAAAAAATCAAAGCCATAAGGCAATGGCCAACTACAAATAACATGGATGAAGTTAGATCATTCATGGGATTGACAGGATACTACAGGAGATTTATTCAAAATTTCTCCGAAATCGGTCATCCCATTATAGTCTTGAAGAAGAAATGGAGAAGAATTGAGTGGACTACACAATGTGTGGAAAGATTTGAGAAGTTAAAACAATTACTCACTAGTGCGCCAGTGCTGGGGATTGTAGATCTTGATAAGGATTTCGCGGTGTGCACAAATGCATGTAAAGAAAACTCAATGGGGTCTTAAGGACGGAAGGGTAAGTAGTATGCTATGAATATAGAAAGTTGAATAAGTATGAGGAAAATTATGTGACACGTGATTTAGAACTGGTGTCCATAGTTCATGTGCTAAAAATGTGGAGCCACTACCTCATTGGCAAGAAATTCACTCTCATGTGAGACCATAGTGGACTAAAATATGTGTTTGGACAACCAAAATTGAACGTTGGGCAAGCAAGATGGTTAGCCACGCTTAACGAATTTAATTTTGAGATTAAAAAAAAAAACAAAAAAAAACAAAAAAACAAAAACAAAAACAGAAAAAACAAAAAACAAAAAACAAAAAACAAATAAAACAAAAACAAAAACAGAGAAAACAAAAAAAACCAACCAAAAAAATTTGTTGATACATAGAATAAATAATTATTATTATTAAATATAAAAACAAAAAAAACCAACCAAAAAATTGTGATACATAAAATAAATAATTCTTTTTATTAAAAAAAGGTCCACATGGGGTAGCTCAAGTGGCAGTGGCCATGAAATGAAATCTCACTGAACAAGAAGTCTTGGGTTCAAATCTTGGGCTACCCTCCCTGTAGTGGGGTGTGTAATGAACATGAAAATAGGAGAGCCCTACCAAAACTTACAAAAAAAATATTTTATAAATAAATAATATTTATAATAATATATTTATTTATTCATATAATTAATAATAAATTAAGCTAGAAGGCCAACTATTTTCTTTTTATAAAATATAGAAACTAAATAAAATTATTATATTATTAAGCTAATAAAAAAAATTATGCTCAAGTTAATTTACTTTCAAATTTAAGATTTTATGCTGAAATTAATTTACTTTAAAATTTTGGTATATAATCTATAATTATTTGTGCCATGAAACCAAACTAAAAAGTTATTAGAGGAGAAAACCCAAGGGTCATAAAAATAGTGAGACGTTGATTTTGCTTAGTCATTATTTGTTTCCGCTTAAATTATATTGGCTTTCATACAAGTTCAGAGTTCCGCTTTGTCAAGTCAATTGAATAAATCTTTATATTTAACTTATTTGTTCTATGTATATCTATCTATCTTTTATATAAGCGTTGGCCTTGGCATTTTAGCAATCAATTTTGAGAATATAATAATCCACTTCCAATTCCAACAAAGTTAGGCACTTCATGTTGGTTGGATATTTGAGAAAAATAACTTTCAACAATCGATTCTTTGTAAAGGTTACATTAAAAAAAAATAGATAGAACAATTGAGATCTTTGTATAAGAAGATGGCTCAGGCTTAGTAGCTTTATTAAAGGTAGACCTCATTGTACAAGATTAATAGATAGAAACATATTTTAACATAGTATTTGTGTTAGTGAAGCAAGTAGATTATAGATCTTTTATTTTTTATCATAATTAATTTAGTTAGAGTTTTTTTTATGGAGATATTATTTTTAATTTTAGTTATTCAGAATAAATTATTAATTATAATTCATATTTATGAATTTTATTTTGAATGGTTCATGTAACACTTATTGCATGGTGTGATATTCTAAATAAATAATAAAAACATTAATTCCAGAGTTCTAAATATGATTTCCAAAATTGTACACTTAGTAACTAAGACTAATTAAAAGATTATATATACCAAGTTAGGAAATCCAAACTTAACCAAATATCTAACAACAAACATTCACATTCACTATGCCCACTTGCTTAAACCGAGTAAAATGCATACATTGGCACTACAAATTTCAAAAATTAATTTGAGCAGAACGTTAGAAAACTAGAAAGAAAAACATGAATTGAATTAACTAGCAGCTCACAGGTGAGCAAGCTGCACCTAGAGACTGCACAAACTGGAGTGTACACTTTCATATTCAATTAATCAAAGATTAGACAATAAATACATCTCAAAAGAATAAAGAGGTCAAAACAAACTCCTACAACCTCGAAAGTAATCTTAACTTAAGGAATTAAGTTACAACCATGTAACTATTTCTCCATTAATACAATATAATATTAATTATTTTCAACTCAAAAATGACCATTCCATTTATGCGTTATTCCATCGGCATCCCATTTGACACAAATGTTGATAATTGATCATAAACTTTAGAGTCACAACCACAAACTATCTGTTTAGATAGATAGAAAAACTCCCTAATGGAAAAAAATTGGAAACATTACTTTACACTGGCAATGGCAATGGCAACTGCAAATCCTCGGCTTGATTTGAGCATAAATTGTCGAGAGGCTCTTTGAAATTTGCACTTTCGCTGAGAAGCTGGAAACAATTGACAACATTGTTGAGTCTGGCCACAAATTCTATCAACAGAGATGCAAATGTAGCTAAAGAGAGTTGTGCAGGGGAGCTTTCAGATTTGCTGGCGTGATCATTATTATATTTAGATGACCATGATTGTTGCTCCGGCCCCAACTTCCATATTGGTTCGTTGCACTCTTCAATTTCCTTGGAAACAGCGGGGATTCGGTTTCCTCCATCCCTGCGTGAGTATATGGGGAGTTTTGACTCGCTATGAGATCTTCCCCGCGGGGTCGCCTTCACAATAGCTTCATTGTTATCGAAATCCATGAGCCAGCCTTCAGAATTGACAAAAAGATGTGATCGTGAATTCAGCTTTCTCTGCAAATCCATGGCAGCTGCCTTTACTTTCTCCAGTATGTCTCCATGCTTTAGCTTTGTCATATTCTCCATGTTATGCCCCACTTCCCTCAGCACCTTTGCAGCTTCACTACTAACTTGCTTTAGTTCATCGTTGAACTCTTTTCGCATCTTAACTGAAGGCTGCATTAAATGGAAACCAGCATTAGAATATCTATGAGAAAGCAATCTAAATGTTGTATGAAATGGAAGTTCAGCATAAACAAATGAATACTTGTTATAATGAAAAATAGTACTACATGGATATAAATAAAGTAATTTATGAAAACATACTATATCAAAATTATTGATTATTTCAATATATGAAAAGAAACATGTGATGATGATAAAATTGGAAAATTACTTTTATGAGATTATTGTTATTCTATGAAAGTATACTAAATAGAATTTCAAGGCAAACTTTTGTAAAGAAGGATAAAGATGAAGAAGAAAACAACTCTTACAATCCTTTAGAAGGAAAAGAGGAGCCATCTAATAATTGCAAAGGCCATGGGGATAGAGCACATGGACATGGTGATATAGATAAAGAATTCATTCACTGTCATTATTGCTAAAGATTTTTTCATTTGGAAGGGATTGTAGGTTTATACACAATCACACAAAGAAACGAGATGATAATTTTTCCTTAAAATAAAATAGAGCCTTCCATATGCGTAATATGTTTATTGGTTATATATCAAATACGTTTGAAGTTGATGTTTTTTCCTTTGTTTTAGTTGCTTCAATCATGTATATGTTTATTTTTTTATGTTAAAAGTAATTTCAACAAGATGTTTAGTTCTTCAATTTTTATTATTCTAATCATATGGTACACAAAAATATTTTTTTTGACAAAATAAAATTTAAAAATGGAACATGGAGATGGTAAGACAATAGAACTTGTCAGAAAAACAACATCGCATATACACATACCAAACAAGGTGAGGTAAAAAGTATTCAAGACTACATTTTGGTTTTTTGGTATTAAGTATGATACATTCAATGCAAACCAATTGACTAAGATAGTTTAAAAAAATATTATTTGATAATGAAGTTTGTAATGTGTTCTATAAGAATATGTTTAATGGAAGATTGTTTCATTCAAAAACATCATTTTTTTGTGGTGTATATGGAACAATGTGTGACATTTTAATGCCCTATGTAGTACATTAAATTGTGAATTTTTTATTAACATATTCACCTCCATTATATGTTCTTAACCTTTGTTGTTGTTGTGCAGATTGTTTTTCTACAAAGGCCTTGTAATCCAAGAACAAGTAAAAAAATATCTCTTAAATTTTAAGAAATAAGTCAAAGTGTGTCTAGACAACAAAAGTTAGTAAGTACTTGAACATAGAGAAAGAAGGAGAAGAAAGTAGACCACATAAATCACTGTGAACAAGATGCAAAGAAGTTGATGCCTCCCAAGAAGCATGTTTTCCAAATCGTTACAATGATATTTAACAAAAACACAACCAACACAAACACTATCGCTCAAAAAACAAGAGAAATACGAGTCACCATATTTTGATACATAATTATTGGAAAGAGTAATATCATTCATACCAAATGATGTCGAAAAAAAATATTATGCTTATCATATGGAAAATGGGTGCCCCTCAAACCAACTATGAGATATAATCCCTTTTTACACTTGAACCAAATCATGACTATGGAACACGTTCCTTTTCAACACCTTTGGACCCAAAATAAATCACCACATGGCCCATACATACAATATATGCCAAAGGGCATGGATGAGCCCTTTTCACAAAACCATCAGATTCAAGCCCTTTCCAATATATAACGTGTGTGCAGGAATAATTTTAATAGTAAAATTACGGGGAATTATTTACCTTCCACTAACTTTGGCCTGATCCTCCTCGTAAACCTTCTCGTTAGCGAAGCTCCTGCCCAACTCTGCCTTGTGACCACAGCATATATAACCAATTCTTGGATCCTCGGACCCCAACGTTTTTGTACCAAGATACTTTTGCCTTCCATCAATAGTTTTAGGGAGATAGAATTTCAGGATTCTCCATCAATTATCGTTCTGATTTCTTGTCTAGTGTTTACCCTAGACCCTCGCGATTTGGAAACAAGTCATGCCTGGAAACTTTTGGGGTGACAAACTCCGGGACGAGCATTTCTTTGTTAATTGTTGAGCCCGGACCCCGGACTTTCCACACCATCCCAACACCTTGACCTTCCTCAATACTTTGACCTTTCAGGGGATGGGAATATTTATGTCATCTGCAGAAGTGCAATTTGTGTCAATTGTTGACCCTGTACCTCGACGTTTTCAAAGTGTGTGCTCTTATAAACTTCATAGGTGATTCTTCCAGGGAATTTATTTTGAGATTTATGTCCCAAAAAGGCAGACTAGTGACGAACTTTGGTTTCTATCTCTGTAGCCTTAGTTTATTCATAAAATCCGTAGGATAAAATAACTAAGCCCGGACCCTTCTTATTCACTTTGTTCCAAAAGAAAACATAGTCCCACTACAGGCTTAACGCCCCTACAACACCTCTTCTAATATACCTACACTCCTCGTTAATCCTTTATTGATTCGAGATCATTGATGACATTGTTTGATCAATGATCACAAGTCTTAATCACCCTGAATATAAAGGAAAGTTTGTGTCCATGTTTCAAAGGGTTATGTCCTCTGCGTTAATTCTAATGTGTGTTCTCGAATTGATTCCCTTGTGAGCTTAATTGTAACAAGCCTAAAACACAGTTGTCCTATTACAACTATAGGGGTGAATTCACATAAATGGAGGACATTTACTAGCTATAATAGAGGTTTGATTTCACATCAAATAGAGGCATTCATAAAAAAATTCACTCAACACTCTAACATGGGTGTTCTTTCATTAATTCACACATTCTGTACAAATTTACAAAAGATTCTCTCCTGGTGTGATTTACACTAAATCGACCCTTTTTTGGCCCCTTTGGTTGTACTTGGCCTTACTTTACCAATCCTTGCAACACCCCTCTTTACTCTCTTCTATCCTCTATATCTTCTCGATTCCTTAGGATTACAAACTGTACGAAAGAAATTTGAACTAGGATCAGTTCAGATCCAAGACTTTCTCAACTAATAATCCCTAAAGATCTTTAGATCCACAAAATCCTCCCAATATATCTAACTAATCCCAAGATCTCTCTAACTCATTCAACCTCTCGAGATATCTTCTTAAAAAAAGATATAATTACATCAATATTACCTTTTTATAGAATTTCCTAGAAACATAGTAAATTAAAAATAATTAACAATTAGGGAACCAACTTCCTTAGTGAATTAAATACCCCTAGGTCTAGCCAAATGTATTTGACTTAGAGTTTGGATGCTTTTGCATCATCTCCCAAGGTGAAAAATAGTCATGGTCTCCTGACCATGTAATTCCATAGGCTTATTAAAATTCTCCTAGATCCCAAACTTTATGTTATAACTTTCTATTTTCCTTGCTGCAATATTCTCTTTCTATGTTATCTCACTGCATTGTTTGTTGCACATTATCCTTTCCAAGATCCCATTTCCTGCTTTGTTGCCTACTCATAATCCTTCTGATGTAATCACTCTCATTCCACTATAGCTTTTTGTTGAATGTACTTTCCACTTCATCGAAAATCCATCTAATTTACTTCTTCCTTTGACTTCATGCTTCATTCATCCTCTACTGGTATACTTTACTTTGAAAATTGGTTGTTGTTGACTTTCATAAAAAAATTGCATGCCCATTGTTATTTTCAGCTCCTTATGCCTCTGTTCATTCTCAAAAAAAAATTGCATGCAATGTTGCATATACAGAGCTGGACTCTTAGGCAGCTCGAGGCACTCGCATGGAGCATGTTCGCCCCCCATCCCCATATATCACTAGATCTCGTGCGGTTGTGGCGGCCACTACCTCTATTGCAGGTACGTTCTCTTTACCTCCATATTTCCCTTATTTATCATTGGTTTGTATTCCTTGTTTTGCGAGTTGTGATATTGTTCCTGTTATATGTACCCCTTCTGTTCTTTGCAATTTGGCCCCTTCTGCCCCCACTTATTCCCCCACCCCCTTACCATTACTGGAGTCTAGAATCCCCTCTCCCCTACAAAGCCATCCTCTGAATCTAGTAGGGGTCACAATCACAACCTTCGGTCTCTGACCCGCTTTACCCCGGGGGACGATAGTGGTATTGGTATCATCCCCTCGGCCCCACACTCCAAAAACTCTCAGGGTAGACACTCTTACATGTCAAAAGTCATTTTCCAGGCTGGACTAGATATGGCACAAGGTCGGAAACAACCCATAGACAAGGTCCTTAGAGAATTGACCTCCCTTGTCCCTGGTCTCACATGAAGTGGATCTCCTTCAATTGTCAAGGTTTGGCTAGCCTTGCAAAGAAACTAGATTTCTAACGGATGTTGGAATCGGAATTGGTGGACATTATTTTTCTACAGGAGACTCTTACAGCGGGCACACAGATTATTCCCATCCTTGAGGCCATTTCCCCTAGTTGGCATTTTCTTGCACTGGATGCCTGTGGGCAGTCAAGTGGATTGGTATTAGGTCACAATCCCAGGTCCATAAGATTATTGAATTCCTGGGGTGGGGAAGGGTTCATTGGCGTTGATATATACTCTGCAGAATTAAGAAGGGAGATGAGGCTTGTAAATGTATATGGGCCATGTATCACTAGGGCTCCATTTTGGTAGCAACTAATAAATTATGACTATCTACAAGTCGAGAGCATCATTATAAGGGGTTATCTCAACTTCTCTCTTGGACTTACAGAATCTTGGGGAACAAATGCTCAATTTAACACACTATTGAATGAGATCCGGTCTCTACTAGAGGATCATCTTCTGATTGATATTCCCATGACCCGACTCCAACCCACTTGATGAAATCAGAGGACGGGTGAAGATGCACTTGCTAGGAGATTGGATCGTTTTTTGGTTAAGGAACCCTTATTGGAACAATTAACCTTATATCATCAATGGGTGGGATTTGGGGGATTGTCGGATCACATGCCCATCTATCTTAAAATTGCAGGTGAAGATCATAAACCCAAGGCACCCTTTAAATTCAATTCTACCTGGCTCAAAGATGATAGTTATCTCTAAATGGTCACCAAGCATTGGAAGACCTACACTCCCTAACTCGGACAATTGGCCTCTGCATATTTTTCATATAAAATGTTAACCCTGAAACGTAAGTATATTGAGTGGGCAAAGGACAAGAGGATCAAGGATGAGCAGATCCTGAGTGACACGGAACTGGAGGTTGAACACTTGTGGGACGAGAAAAGTCAAGGGTTTGATACCCTTGATGCAAAAGAAACACTGTTCAAACTAGAGCTAGACCAGAATAGGATCTTGAAGAACCAAGAGGAAACATGGAGACTCCGTAGTAGGGCTATCTGGTTAGTGTAGGGTGATGAAAATACCAAGTTTTACCATCATGTAGCTAATGGGCATCGGGCTATCAATATCATTTGGCATATGGCAGATGACGATGGCACACAAGATAAAACTTTCCATCAATTGGCTAACTTTGGTACTTCCCATTTTGGTAGATTATTCTGAGCCCCCTTGGAGGCTAACCTAGCTGAGATCATCAAGGTTGTTGGGCATTTCCCCATATTTGTGGACCAAGATATAGGAGATGGATTACTCGTACCAGTAACCATCGGGGAATTAGAGGCCACTATTAAGTTGTTCAAGAGGGACAAGAGCCCTAGACCAGATGGTTGTTCGATTGAATTTTATATAGCATTTTTCAACATACTTGGGCATGAGCTTATCCAGATCATTGAAGAGTGTAACACAAGTGGAAGGATGTATGATGCATTTAATTCTACCTTTATTTCCCTCATCCCTAAGACTAATGATCCTCAAACCTTCGACGATTACAAGCCTATATCCCTATGCAATTGTATCTACAAGATTATTGCAAATCACCTCAAACCCATATTATCTGAACACATATCTTCGGAGAAATTTGCATTCCTAGATCATCGTCACATTCATGAAGCCATGGGCAATGCACAAGAGGCCCTCCACCCCATTAAATCCAAGAAACTCAAAGGGATTATTCTTAAGATTGATTTTGCTAAAGCCTTTGACCGAACCAACTGGCTCTATATTCGAATGCTATTGACACATCTTGGCTTTCCTATATCATTTATTGAATGGATTATATGTTGCATATCCAATGTTTCTTACAGTGTGATGATCAATGGATCGAAATCCTCTTTCTTCCATGCGAAAAGGGGCCTTAGAAAAGGATGCCCCCTCTATCCTCTCCTCTTTCTATTGATCATGGAAGGTCTAAGAAGACTCATTTCTGCAGATTGACGACAGGGCAGATTGGCTGGTATCAAGATTATCCACAATTTCACCCTCACTCACCTGCTATCTGTGGATGATATTCTCATATTTCTGAATGGAACTCTGGGAGACTCCACAGCATTTGCAGCCTCCTTTCGATTATTATGTTCTGCTACTGGTATGTAGTGCAACAATCATAAATCCACTCTATCAACCATTGGTTGCACTCCTTATGAGATTCACATGGCACTACAGTATTTCCCTTTCACCAATTTACAATTTGAGGAGGGCCTTAAATATATGGGATTCCGGTTAAAACCTTCTAATTACTGGATTGTATACTGGGTTTGGCTAGTGGCCAAAATTGAAAGAAGATTAAATATATGGCATCACAGATGGTTGTCCAAGGCAGGGAGACTAATACTCATAAAATCAGTCCTGGAGGCCACCCCAGTATACTAGATGTCACTAGCTTGGATTCTGAAGGGAATCATTAGTAGGATTCAACAACTGTGTTGTAGATTCCTCTACAGGGGTAAACAAGAAGGCCGCATATTTGCCTGGTCTAGCCCCCCGTGTTCTTTGTGTATCAACATTGTTCTACAACAATGACGAAGATTGTAATTTTTGTCCCAGAAGTTGAACCAGATTCAAGAATTATGAAGAAAGAGGGTCTTTATGGCAAGTATGATAAAGTAGTGCTTGTAGACAATGACCTCTCAGATTCTTTCCAATTTCCAGCACTCAAGCAAGAGGTCTACACAAAAATTGTAATCAAATCCGACAAAAGACATTCAATAAAAGTTACAGAGCACTTGAGGGGAATACAGAGGTAGACATTACTAAATTTAAGAAGCCTTCCAGTCTTTGACACTCAAGGAGCAGCAATGCAGTGCACAAAGTTCCTCATTAGCAAGATGCATGGAGGATCATTATGGCTATACAAGGAATACCCCATCCATGATGTTGACATTCATAAGCTCACAGGGATGTTTGTTTCCATATCAACTGCCTTCCAAAATGTGTCTAAGAAAGGAAAGAAAACAACCGATGATAATTATTATAGCAGGTATGGTACCCAACGAGGAGGCAAGGGTGCTCTTATAGAGCTAATGAATAGGTCTAACATCAAGTTTTCCTATTGTAGAATTACTGGGAAGCTCATGTGACACTTTTTGTGAGGTGAATGCGCATTAGACACCATCTCAGTCATGAAAGCTTATGTGCAGAGCATGCAGTTGAATTTGTGTAGCTTTCTACTACAAGAATTTTTTATGCTTGTGAAGATGCGTATAAAAGGGCTACTCACTTTATTTATGGATATCTTGTTGTCACATTGGCCATGTGTAAATGGTTCCCACTAGAGGGCCAAGAGATGGCACTCATTACTGAAGACCAACCACTTGCTCGCAGGTATGTACCATGGCGGACTTGTGGGGACCCCAACAACAAATAAATCAATGATGCCTCCTTTGTCGGATGATATAAGAAGATGTTGGAAGTCACCAAGGCCACACAAAGAATCCCAAAGTCGCTACTTAATGACTGCTCATAGGGTATTTGGTTCGGCATCAACCATGGCAGCACCTAGATGTGGCTGAAGTGTGTCCATCCTGACACATTTCAGATGCGGGCCTAAAAGTTTATGTTAAATAAAGAATCCTTACATATCGAAGTCTCTTCCTGGGTGGGGATTGTGGGAGAATTTTGGGAGGGGAGGCATATATACTTGTTTGGAGGAATGGTGCCCCAACCACTACCGAAACAAACCCCTGCAGCATCAAGGAAGCAGATGGTCGAGGATAAATTGAACCCATTCATCAAGAAGCTCAAGACACAGATGCAGTCCTTACAAGAAACTATGGTGAATCTTGGTGCCTCAGTAATTCTATTCCCCGCCTTTTTAGAATTTCATAGTCCAAGACTGCCTCTTGCTTTGACTTATAGCACCATTGTTGCTTTGATTCCTGTAATTGTGCTCCACTCTCAGTCAGAACCTGCAATTCTGAATCCTCGCCCTATTACCACCAAGCCACCATTCTGGCCCAAGAATAATACTAAGACTACCTCTACCCCTACACCCATCATCGAGTAAAATCTACCTTCCACTTCCACAACATCACCACAGTTGCGGAATCCATTACCTCACACAGCCTCCACTTCTGCTACCATCTTTGACATCCTGCCATCTGGAATTGTTCTCAGTATAGAAATGGAAATGGAGGTCAACTTAGTTATCCAATCAAATGTTGAGAATACGAATGGGGCACTTACAATCCAAATTGTTGCCACAAAGACTGTTCAAACGTCTATGTTGTCTTTATTGATCGAATCAGGTCCACTCATAATCACTGGGCAATTTACTTCCCCTCCCCTTCACAACCCAACCACATTCTACATAGTACCCTTACTCGTTGATCCCATCCCGTCATCACCACCATGCTCCACCACGATTCACATTGATCTAGAGACAATTGAACGATCACAGAGAGCAACATCTCCCTAGGGGTAATATGAGAAATTAGTTGCCAATGGATAGCCATTGCAGATTCAGTTTCTTGATCCTTCGACAATGGGTCCCGATGATCTTCAAGGATGGTCCTGAGCCCAATTATTTACTTTCATTCACTTGGTTGCACGTCAAACAGAGGCGTTTCATACCGTCTTGGCTACCAAGCACGAACAACAGCAGTAGCAAATCCTCTCCCTTGTAGTAGAATGTGGTCATCTCCTCTAGGAGAAACATAATCTTCAGGGTTAACTTGACCAGGTTACTGAAAAATTCTAGGTATTATGGCCCTTGGTCACAGATATCGTGATAGATGCCCCAGAAGATTTCTCCGCCTGCACCCTTGTTGAATGTTGTGATCACATCAAATCACCATGCGCTAACCTTGCCTTGACAAATCAAGAGCTTAAGAGAAGTCTTGTTGCCACTCAAAGGGCATTACGAGATCCTGCCACCCAGTATGCAGGTTAAATTCAGTAGAAATTAATAGAAGTGATTGGCCTGAAAGCCTTGATCGTCAAAGTTGTGGAAGAAGCTCAAGGCCTTTTGGAACAAGTTCATGACTAGTTTGGTTGTCTCGCAAGGAATACACAACTTGTTTACCCTCTATACCACCGCGCTAATCATTTATTTAATCAAGCCATGGGTATCCGAGACAAGATCTAGCAGAAGGAACTTCTGGCACAAGTGGATGACCTCGAAACCCAAATCCATCACATCAAAGATGAATCAGCCGAGGCCAAGCAGATACTTCGAGACCTTCGCCCACCAACATAGGCTCATTTCGAAACACTGCAACAAATCAGTGAGGAATTTGACACGTGGTGGAATACTCTACTGATGACACGTCTGACCCATCCTACTATTGAACTCACAATGTAGTTCCTTGCTCAAGATGACACTCTCACAACAGCATGGCAGACAACTCTCAACACATAAACATAATTCAGAAATGCACGCGTTGAATCCATCCCTGAGTTGGGTCCTTTGTTTGAAGGAACCAACCAAGGAGAAGCAACCATCCAAGGGGAAGTAACGTAGGGAGGAGCACCAGTAACATCAGTAGCACCAATAGCACCGACAAAAGATTCACTTGGAGACAAGTCAATGGACTATGGTCGAGGCCTATTGGGTCCTTCGTTTTAGGAACCAATGTGACACGTTGGAAGGTTGACCATATTTTGCAAAATATAATCGTTGGGAAGTTGTAGAGGATATAATTGGAGAAGAGGAAGGGATTCGTCAAAGATTAGCATTTGCGGAAGAATGGCCAGAGAATTCGGGACTTAGGCAGCCACAGTCAAGTGGAAAGGAATGATGACAGCCGAGCAGTAGAAGCAGCCACAAGAGGAAAAATGTGGAGCAGTCGAGGGAGAAGTGGCATTCCAAGGCACAGGGATATAAAGAAGGCCAAGGGGAAATACAAAGGAGAGAAAATATTGAAAGGATATTGAAATGTTGTTGCGGAGCCATTCGAGCCCGCATTGGTTCTTGTTATCTTAGATGTGTATTGCTCTCTCATGTTAGTTTCTTGTTCTGCCTATGAGGCTTTTAAGCCCAATGTAATGTTGCACTGTTGCAGGAGTTAATAGAAGAAGAGATTACAGGGATACACAAGTATTGTGTGTGTGGGTTTATTTGGCTTTTTAAAACTTTAATATGTTTGCACTTGTATGTTATTCTTTCCCTTTAGGTGCTTGATTTGTTGCAATTGGATTTCTAAATGGTATATTTCCGGGTTTACTGTCATTTATATCTTCCATGTGATTCTTCCTGATACCGGATTCCAACCCTTAACTAACTAAGGTCACAGCACACCTCGAGTGAGACGCCTTATTCGTCCTAAATAAGGTGAAAATTCCAGCATTGTGCTAGACTACAACGGAGCTTTTGTTGGCCCCTGTGTTGAACCTAGGGTCTCAACCCTTCAACTATTTTTCCGCCAACATGAATCTATCATCGTAATGTTGTATATCAAAGGTTAGTTGGCATGTGTGGTTTGATGGGGTGGGATGGCCTTGCCACCACCCTTTTAAATACAAGGAGAGGCAATGGGGTGGTGGGCCTCTCCCCCCATATCATTGGCTCTTTATTCAACATCCCAATTGGGGATTCTTGACTTGAATATTGATATGGAAGAGTTTATTCAATATTTTTTTCCTTGGGAGGGAGGCTACTTAAGTTCATCTCCTTCATGAAATCAACCTTTTCATATACACTTGAGTTTCTCTCCACCTAGTCTTTTGAATTTGTGACTAAAATGTACTTATTAACCTCTATGTAGTTCTTTAGATTCAAATATGGATGTAGTTTCCAACACTTCTTTGGTGTGATCATTGATAATACAATGTTCACAATGGTTGATTGGACCCTTCCACTTATATGTAATGGTGGATGTCTTCTTTCCCTCAATGGAGGTACCTATTTGGTCAATCTATTTCGAGTTATTTGGTTATCCTTTCTTTCTATCCATCTCCAAATATTGTGTGGGCACACAACCATCATCAATAGTCCTAGGTTAAAGAACATCACTTTTCTCCTTAAAAGATTGGGGAGACCACCCAAATATTTAAGGAATACATATAAACTTTTGGGAGATATTTCTAACATAATATCATTTTTTAACTTAACATGTACTCTCACAAGTTTCTACAAAAACATGGCTATGCAATGCTTACTTATAATTGAGCTAAAAAAAACAAAAAACAAAATACTTATGCCACTTATATAATGAACACAACATATTAAAAAACTTTTTATATCATTAAAATATAAAAAAATAAAAGAAAAGAAAAAAAACTAAAACAA
>APFE030038723.1:163183-178318 GCA_000404065.3 Pinus taeda
AGAGGGCTCTCTCTAAATGGATTAATGATTTTGATTATAGATAAGATGGCTAACTCTTGTAGAACAACTGTGAAAAATATGAATGGTGGAAACACATTAACAACTATCCATTGGGCTTATGGAGTCAAAAACATCTCAATATAACAATAAATTCAACCTTACATAGAAGTCATGGCATTCAGCATTTAAACATTCAGAACATAAACTCATATAGGACCACACAGTTTATAAATGTATACAGGAAGTCAGAGCACATTCAGTGAATTCTGAGTGATTATACATCCATACCATTGTAAGGATTAGGAAAAGGAAAACAACACATATTTTGAACATAAAGATCCCTCATGAATCCTGAGAAGTAAAGCCAAACTTGTATTACTGAAACAGAGTTTTACATAAGCCAAATACCAACCTTTTTCATAAAATTTCCAACCCTTTCGTAATTTGACCTATTGCTCTATATAAAGAATTTACAATTAGGATTCCATCATCCATGATCAAGAGAATTCGAATTTGTCATCAGTGACACCTATTCTAACCATAAAACAAACCATTAATTAGAACTAGCTGTTAACTAGGAGTGCTAGTGACCTAATACAACTAGGAGTGTAACTCCTTATCATGATTACAACAACCTTATCTAAGCATTTAAAGAATTATTTGACAAATTGCAACCTCAAGAAATCGAATTTGATGAAGCCTCCCACGTGTTCATCTGACTGCTGAAGACAAAACCTAGAAATTAGGGAACATGTTTCCTTGTTTTTAGGTTTAGGATCCCTGAAAATGGCACGTGGGACAGAGCCTTTATCTCCTCAACCATGACACATTTTTCGAAACTGAAGGAGGTTTTTGTATTCCAGTATGTCTAGAACAAAAACCTCTCTTGGTTGTTTAAAATAATTCTCCATCTGTCCAGACGCGATCCTTGATGTTCCTAGAAACTAGGAGACTGTCCCTTGCTCTGTTCTGGTTGAAAAATGGGTCTTGGGACAGAGCTCATAACTTCTCACAAAAAATGTATTTAGAAAAACGGAAGGAGGCTTTTGTGAACCAATCCATGCTGAACAAAAAAATCTCTTGGTTTTTTTTAAAAACTTCCCTACCTCCCAGAATGTGTCTTTGAAAAACACGTGTAAAACAGAGAAATATGCATGTGAAAAACTGCACCTACAGTAGTTTCGTAGCGCAACTTTGGTCCATCATTTCTCCAAGATCATAATGGATTTGAAGAAAGTGGAAGAGGGTTTTTTACTTCAGTATCTTAGGAATGAAAACCTCTTTCACTTTTCAGAGATGAACTTTCAACTGCTCAGAACCTCTTCTAGAAGTTGACTAGTAAAAACAGTTTTTTTTGCTAAAACAGGCTGCTACAGGGGTTTCGTAGCGCAAAATAGGATTTTTACAATGTCTGCGCTACGAAAACATGGATTCGTAGCTAGTTTTAAAATTTCTCCAAAATCATGTGAGATATGACTTCTAAACACATGGTGAGGCTTATAGGACATGGAATGAGGCTATCAAACTTTATTTGAAGATGGACATGAGACTCTAACCCTATGACTTAGACTCTAAAACATAAAAATGACTTGACCATGACTTGACCATGACTGATACAAGAATTGAGAAACCATGTAAGTTGTCCAAATTTTTTTAAGGAAGTTTTATAGTGATAACACTTCCTCTATTAAGATCTCCCCTTTGTGGTGGTCTACTACTTGAACTGCCTTCTTCATGCTGATGTTGTTGACCCCTTGGTCTGGTCGTTCCTCTACCTCTTACTGAGCCTCTTCCTCTATTCCTCTGATTTTGTTTTCTTATCATCTTCTCTTCTGCATTCAAACCTACTTGATAGGCATCTTCAATGGTCTTTAGAATCAACAAGCTGATCTCATCCTGTATGTCATATCTTAAGCCATTGATATATATGGCTACCTTCTCCATGTCATCCTCTGCATGTCCTGCTCTAATACTTAATCTATAAAACTCTTTTGTATATTCTTTAACAGAAATTCCTTTTTGCCTTAAATTATGTAACTGTTTAAAAATATTTAACTGATAATCTTTAGGAATAAATTTAGCTTTCATTTTACTCACCATTTTGTACCATTGCTTGATCTTGGACTTTCCTTTTCTTGTTCTGGATGTTTATAGTTCATCCCACCAAATAGCTACATGACCCTTCAATCTGGTAACTGCAAATTTCACCTTCTTTTTGTCGTCAACTTCCTCTTCATAGTCAAAATATTTTTCTAATGAACTAATCCAATCCACTAGCTCTTCTGCATTGAGACTCCCTTCATACGTAGGAATTTCCACCTTTGGTTTTCTTTTTACTTTCGCCAACATCTTAATAACTCTAGTAGTTTCATTTTCCTCCTCTTCTTCTTCCTCAGAAGATTCTTCTTTAGCACTGTCAACTCCTTCATTAGGTGTTCTTCTCTGAGCAGTCTCAATTGTTTCCATCCTCGTACGTAGACTCTAGATCTCTTCCAGCAAAACTGCATTTGCTTCAGGTCTTCCTTGACCAATGCCAGCTCCTCTCCTCCGCAACATGTTTACTGCAATCAACCTTAATCTCTATGCTCTGATACCAGAAATGACGTAGGAGGTCAATTGAACCACAATTTATCAACAATTGATCCCACATTAACTTTCCCCTTATGTACAGGCGCTTCCGTTGCACCATTGATCTCCTTTCTCCAAGTCTGACAACTGATAGTTCACCCGATCAACAGAGCTACTTGGTGGTCCTGCGTCGTAGATCACAATCCATTTGATCCGACGGTCCACAACAATATCGCAATCGCAAATCACAAGTTCTTAGGAACTGGTACATCCACCATGAAACGTTGCAATGTGAATCATCGATCGCATCAGACATCGCACATCGTGATTTATTAAGGCCCGAGGTCCATTCACTTATAGATGAAATCTTACGATGCGACTAATTAGTGATCGTACATCGCATTTCCTTAAGGCTTGAGGTCCATTCACTTGCAAATGAATTATTGTGATGCGATTAATAGGCGATCGCACATTGCATTTCCTTAAGGCCCGAGGCCCATTCACTTACAAATGAAATATTGCGATGCGGGGATAATCCAACGGTCAACGTAATATCACATAGGGATCCAACACAAGTGTTTGGAACTTAGATCAATAGTTGGGATTAGTGCGGGGCTTCAGCCATGGATAAGGAATTTCATACTCTCCTACCCCCGTTGTTAACACGAATGATCGCAATTAACATTTGAACACTAAGATTTACAATTTAAAATATGAGACAAAGAAAATGCTTGATTTCGTTCAGAATGTAAATATACAGAGGCAAACGAGAGTTTTCAATAGAAACGACACATAATCGCACACGAAATCAATTCTTCACTACAATAAAAACTACTTTTTCAACTTATCTCCCTAATGTTTAACCAAATTTTGAGCGGGAGTACTTGTTGGATGCAAAATTTAATTCCTCATCCAAGGAGTAACCATGTTGCATGCTTTTGATGGACCCTACTATACAAAAAATTAGAAATACATGAAAAAATGTGATTGTAATAACGTTTTTCATGTATTTCTCCTTTTTCGTGTAGAAGGGTCCATCGAAATTATACAACATGGGTATGCCTTATATGAGGAATCAAATTTTGCATCCAACGAGTACTCTTGTTCGAAATTTGAGTAAAACCTTACGAGATAAGTTGAAAATACAAGTTGAAAATGTAGTCTTATTATTTTATTAATTTTTTAATATTTTTAATTATTTACCCCTGCTTGAAATTTGAGTAAACTCGTAGGAAAATAAGTTGAAAATACGACTTGAAAAAGTAGTTTTTTTCTTTTTTCCCTCTAAATTTTGATGATGTAAGTTAATCTTATTTTATTATTTCCACTATTATTTTATAATTTCCTTAGGAGGCCCATTTTAGACGTCAAAATTCCCCTAATGAAGTTATTAATTGTCAATGTTATTAATTAAGGAAAGGAAGAGGTCGAGGTGTAGTGTGATAAGTTTAAGGAGGGTGGATTAGTCTTGGTTTTCTGGAATGTGGTTTGTGTGAGAAGGGGAATCCAACTCATACTAACGTCGATCCCTCTATCTCTATTGAGATTGTTGGGACGCTTCATGATTTCCTGGCTTCACGCATCTTCCTTTCATAATAATGGTTTACCTCATATATTATAGGCACAAGTATCATAAATAAACTATGTGGAGAATCTGGAGGGCCAAAAATTCATGGAGTTTTGAACAAGTTATGCCATATATTAGGAAAACTTGCAACTAGGTGGTGGCCTATTATAAGGAGAATGGCATTACAAGGATAAAAATATCAAGAAGAAGATGGTGAATTAAGGATAAATGTTATATTTTTCCAATGGGGCTATTTTATGGAGCACCATCTTTCAAGGCATGTGGTAGTGGGGAAGTTATAGTGATAAGGCCCAGTCACTTTCAACACTTTTGTTGGTTGAGTGGCATTGGAACAAATAACAAAGCAGAGTTCTTGGCTCTGTGGGGAGGCATCTTTTGTGCCAAGTGGCTCAATATTGAGGAGATCAATAATATGGGAGACTCTAAAATTATCATCAAATAGGTATTGAGGAAATTGGTCTTCGATCAACCATCTCTTTCATTATAAATGAGAAGGATCATATTGATGATCATTTCTTTCAAGAGTATCTCTTTCTACCACATTTATAGAGAGAAAAACCAGGTAGTTAATGGATTGTCAAAGGATGGATGCTTCATGGAGTTGAGGAAGATCAATTTCAAAGAGTTCAAGAATGGCCTCTTTCCACTATCTGGTGTCATCCAAATATGAAGGATCCCATGTTTTTCTCTCTTTTTCTAGTTTTTTCATTAATATAGTTTGTGTAATGAATAAGAATAGTTTATCTTTTGTTGATGGTTTTGTGCATTCCTAATAAGTAGTACTTGACATAATTTTGAACATTATATGGAATTTTTTATAAACTACAGTCAATGTTGGAGAATAGGCTATATAGACCTTGGTAGTCACTGTCTGGCGTAGTCCTTTTATGATATAGAGCAACAGATCGATGGATAATGTAACTTCTTTTAAATTTAATGAAAGCTAGTTTTTTTTTCTTTTTTAGGAAGAAAAAACAAGTATCACAAATACATGATGTGGGGTTGTTTCCTAGTACGAAAGAAATACAATATCCAATGGTTGGTTCATCTCCATGTGATGAATCACTCCAAAAATGGATCGTGATACTATTGCTTCAGAGATTTGTATTATGATTCCATTTTGAGTGATGAAATCCTCACCAATGGTTACTAGAATCATATCTACTCACCAACAGACACTAGAGTGGTATTTATGTCTGTTGAAGCCATGCATTAACTATTTTCTCAATGACATCATTGTTCATGTTGAAGAATGTAACTAGGTTCAATCTTCATATCTATATTTGAGTCAAAGAATGAAAAAAAAAATATTATTACAATGATTTATTAAATCATGGATTTCATGCTTGGGTCATCATTTTATAGGTCAAAGTCCCCATTGAGGACTTCTAGGTTTGATACTGAATCATTAGAGTCATTATCCATTTAATGATACCCTTCTTGGGCTTTTCTATCGTGTAAAAAAAATTATTATTGAGTCAAAAATGTAATTTTTCACCTCCACACCAAGTCGACCCTTTCCTGGAGAAGCCGGCCTACAAGACGAAAATTCAACTCATAGAGAAGCTACATATACAAGAGAAGTTCAATCTATTTGGAAATCAACTCAACAAGTTCAATACACATTAAGGAAATGTAGAAAAAGTGTGAAGTTCGAGGGAAAGAAGGAAAATTGCAAGTCAAAGTTTATGGGCTATCTCTTTCTCTCTTTTATGGGAAGTTACTAGGTTGGATCGAAGTTATGCTTCTAGGAAGGTTGAAATTCTAATGTGTTAGGTCAGATTTCTCCTAGTGCAAGGTCAAAATTATGGATTCGTTGGGTCGAAGTGTTGTTGTTGCAAGGTTGAATATCTAGATCGAAGTTTCTGGAAGGAATGGATGACTTGGTGGTTGGAGGAGGTTTGTATCTAGGTTGAAGGGTCTTGGATTATCTTGTCTTAACTACTAAAGGAAGAAGTTTGACTGGGTTTTCCCCTAGATAGGGGTTTTTCCCTAGTAGGGTGCCCACATCTAATGTCTCTTGTTCTTGTGATCTTCATACACACATAATTTGGTAATCTCTTAATGAAAGATAATATAATAAAGAAACAAAAGAAGCCAACATAATTCACAATTAATTATCAAGGAAGAGAAACCTAACCCTAATTCTACTAGCATTGATTTCTCAACATGATTTCAGAGCTAAGGTCAAGGAAGATTGGAGATCACTCTATTGGCTTAAAAGAAAGGACTACTCCCTCTATGATAATATCCTTGAAAATGGGATTCAATATTGTAGGAACTTGGATCAAAAGAATCATCTACAACTTACTCAACAAGGCCAAAAGTAAAGGATTTTTAGTTGCATTCACAGGTTCACTCAATGATGAAAATGCATGGGTTATTGATAGTGGAGCATCAAGACACATGATAGGAGATAGAAAACAACTTCAAACTCTACCAAAGGAATAATCTTCTCGTGCAATGGAATTGGGAGACAACAAAAGATATTTTGTTAAAGGCATGGGATAAACTTCTTTGAAGTTGGAAAATGGAGCAAAACTACATCTCAAAAGTATACTCTATGTTCCAGGTTTGAAAAAGAATTTACTTTCAATTTATTGCTTATAAGATAAAGGTGATAGAATTGATTTTATAGATGGAAAATTTTTGGCTTGGGGAAATATTCAAACATTGATAAAGCTAGAGTTATTGGAATACGTGAAGGAAGTCTATATAGAGTCATAACATCATCTCCGCAAGCCCTAGTTCACATGGAAATCAATCCCATTGAACTATGGCATAGAAGATATGAACATTTACATTATGAGTTTATTTCCTCTCTCGATAAATTGGTAAATGGAATTCCTAATATCAAATAAGATTGTGAAGGAATATGAAAGGAATGTGGCTTGGGAAAGAATACAAGGAAACCATTTACAAGCAGTGAAACAAGGTCTAAAGAAATATTGGACCTCATTGATTTAGATGTGTGTAGTCCTATGTCTAACCAATCACTTAGAGGTCATCTTTATTATGTAACCTTCATTGATGATCACTCTAGAAATACATGGCTCTATCTACTCAAATCAAAGGATGAAGTATTTGAAAATTTCAAGGAATTTAGGTCTGAAGTAGAGACTTTAACCGAAAGAAGAATAAAAACTTTGAGATCCGATAATGGTGGAGAATACACTTCAAAAGAAATAATTGCATATTGTAAAGAAGTAGGAATTAAGAGGGAGCTTATTGTTCCCTACAATCCTGAACGGAATGGAGTTGTAGAAAGGAAAAATAGAACACTTGAAGAATGTATACGAACAATGATTTTTTATCAAGATATCCCAAAATTTGTATGGGGAGAAGCAGCAATGACCGTTGTATATATACAAAGTAGAATTTCTCATAGAATCATCGATAATATGACACTTGAAGAAGCATTCACAAGAAGGAAGCCATGTGTGGGCCATCTTTGAATCTTTGGATGTCCTGATTATATCTATGTTCCAAAGGGAAAATGAAAGAAGTTAGATTCTATAAGAATTAAAGGGATTGGAGTTATGAAAGGAAAGTTTCGAGAAAGAAAAAGACCAAAAAGATATTATGGATATGTTACATACATGAAAAAACTAATAGAAGTTGAACCAACTACATTTGAGGAAGCTAGTCATTACGAAGTATGGAAGAAGGTTATGCAGTAAGAATATCAATCCACCATGAATAATGGGGTTTGGGAAATCATTCCTAGACCAAGTGACAAATCGGTTTTCACTTCTAGATGGATCTACAAGATCAAGCACAATGTTGATGGAAGCATAGACAATTACAAAGCTAGATTCATTGCAAGGGGTTTCTCTCAAAAGGAAGGCATAGATTATGAAGAAACCTTTGCACCTACCGCAATATATACTACTATGATATCTTTGGTTTTTTTAACTGCAACAATGGGATGGAATATCCATCAAATGGATGCAAAAACAACATTTATGAATGGAACCATCGATGAAGAAGTATATATTGAATAACCTAAAGAATTTGAAATAAATGGCAAAGACACTCATGTTTGTAGACTCAAGAAGGCCCTATATGGTTTGAAGCAAGCTCCTAGGGCATGGTATGCAAGAATGGATGCATACCTTCTAAGAATCAGGTTCGTCAAAAGTTTTGTTGATCCAAATCTCTATATCAAGGTTATGGATAATGAGCCAGTCATTATTATACTATATGTAGATGATCTATTTGTTATAGGTGTAGAGCAAAGGATACAAGAATGCAAGAATATGTTGGCATCCGATTTTGAGATGAAGGATATGGGACTAATGCATTATTACCTAGGTTTTGAAGTATGGTAGAAACATGGGGAGATATATCTGGGGAAAGGAAAGTATATAATTAAGTTGTTGCAGAAAATCTGTATGATGGATTCCAAGCCCATGACTACTCCCATGATCACCAATATCAAGAAGTTGAGAAGCTCTGACTCAAGTCTCGTAGATCTTACCACCTATCAAAAGTTGGTGGGTTCTCTGATGTATCTAGTAAACACTAGACTGAATATATGTTTTTTGTGAACATTCTTAGTAAATTTTAGTTGGAGCCTCATCACGATCATTGGATAGTTGTGAAGTATATATTAAGATATCTACATGGTACTATTCATCATTGTCTAAAGTATGATAACAAGGAAGTCAAGCTAATAGGTTTTACATATTCTGATTGGCATGGCAATGAGACTGATGGAAGAAGCACTACTGGTGGATGTTTTAGTTTGGGATCTACGATGATTTCATGGATGATTAGAAAGCAAGATCTTGTTGCTTTAAGTAGTTTTGAAGCTGAGTATGTGGTTGCACGTGAAGTAGGAAAGGAGGTTGTATGGTTGAGGAAACTTTTGTCATATTTGTTTAAGAAACCTCTAAGTCCTATTGAGATAAATTGTGATGATCAAAGCAGCATTAAGATGTTTGAATATCTCGTGTTCCATGCAAGGATGAAGCATATCAATAAGAAGTGACACTACATTAGAAGTTTGGTACAAGATTGGATCATGAAGCTACAATTTTCTCTGACCGATGAACAGGTAGTTGATGTGTTAATAAAGTCTCTTCCTAATAAGAAGTTTGAATATTTGAGAAGTATGCTCGGTTTGGTTGATATCACTGATTTCGTTAATGAAAAGTGTCTGGAAGAGACTTGAGGAGGCATCTTGTGTGATACAAAATTCATAGGATGACATTTGGCCAGCACATGTGTTGATGTCTAGTTCCCAAAGTAGGGAGGGTGGTATTGCTCATAGAGCTCTGACCTTTCATTACGCACCTAGTTCCCTAGGTTGATGGTTAACAAGTAAGCCTAATGGTATTGTTGTAAAGGCTGTAACACCCCCAAAATTTTGGTCTGCATCCAATTTCGGAGCCTCCTTTGAGAGTTTTACTTGATGTTTGCATGCACCCGGTTTCACCCCATGAGCTCGTCTGAGTCTTTGCACCCACCTTTCTTGATCTTTCAATGGAAAACTTTTGCATGTTGGTAACAATGTCATGCTTTCGACCATGTTCTGTTCGTACACAAAGTCTCTCCTTCATGTGTACATGTTATGTTTCGCTATTTAAACATCCATCAGATTCACAAATGGAGTTGTATGCATTGTCTACAAGAGTCGCCGCGGTCGTCAAATGATTCATCACACAAGCGTCGTGCTTGTCAACTTGCACCATCAATCAGTAATGTTGATCTTGTGTGCCTAGATGGTTTGATTCATCTCATCATCAAGTCATGTAAGTGTGCATTTGCAGGTTCGCGTATGCACCTTTTCACTCACTCACACACTTAGTCATTTTGTTGAAGTTCAGACGACCAGATCACCCTCTAACAGCCGAACCTTCACCCCGCCATCGACTCAATCAACTGTCACCCAAAATAGTGTAGAAGCACCAAGCAAGCCATCTCAAGCTGTGCTACCCGCAAGATGATCAATCAAACCTCCTAATGGTCAACCGGAGAGTTTGACCCAACAATCACCTCGGGACAGACACCCCGGCAGAGGCTTCAGACCATTCCCTCTCCACTAGCTGAGAAAATTGCATAGACATGCCAAATAGACACCTAGTTCCCATCCATGTCTCCCTCAGAAAATTGTGCAGTTTTCCCAGCCAACCCATCAGTCAGTCAGTCAGCTGCTCACCCAAAAAACTACGCAGATTTCATGAGAAAACCCTCTGCTACCCAATAGTCCGCTCAGCTCAGAAAATGTGAAGAGGGGGTCAGCAAGCTAGCCTCCGAGCATCAGCGCAATGTTTCCCTCTAGCAGCCTGTTGACATCTCCCTCCGGGAATTGCACATTTTTTTCTACCAAGCTTCTCGTACCCATTGCTAGCACCCTCCAGGAACTGCACAGTTTTTGCTGCCAGGGTCCCGCTACCCACTCCCTCCAAAAATTGCGCAGATTTTTCCTGCCCAGCCTTCTTGCAACCCACGATGCTTCTCCAAAAAATTAAACAAATTTGTCCTCCAATTGATCCAGATCCCACAGACAGTCACTATCGATCTAGATTTCCCATCACCATCTCCCAGTGACTTCTGCGCAGTTTTCACCAGCAGTGCCCATGGCCTCCATCCCAGCTCGAAGCTTGCCTTGCGTGGTTTCATAGCATTTTCTTCTCTCCTGGTCACTTGCATCGGAAACGATCATGCATCATGGTAGACTAGGAGGTTTATGGATTTGATGTCATCTCGTTATGAGTGACTGTAGATACAGGTACACAAACAAATATGGCACGACGACAGATGGGATAAAAAAATGGAGTACATGCAGAAGTACATGTTCGCGAATGGATGAACAAACGATGCATGCAAAGAGATGTTCTCCCAAATGGACGATCAAGAAAATATGTGTTCATGGACAGACAGATGGACAAACGAGCATGTGAAGATGTGTTTGCAAACAGACAAACAGATGAACATACACTTTTCACGAATGGATGAACCTGTCAAGCATGCCAACATACAAGAAAGGAGCAATGTGTGAATTAAACATCAAGCGAACCAACCGATCATTGAAGACTATATGCACCTTGCCATGCGGAGGTGAAGCTATGACACGCCATGAGGACATCCATCACCCAGCAAAACTACAACTCTACATGCACACCAGTAGCAACACGAATGTACCAGCATTGTCATGTCAAGTATTTTCATGAATCATGTCATCCACATCCCTACTTTGGGCCATATTGTCTATTAATGTAATGTAACGTGGAATTTCAAGAGACCCACTTGTCATATGAAGAGTCATGTAAAGTTGAAAGGTCATGGAAGTCAAATAGTCATGAGGGAAGTCAAACAATCACAAGGGTCAGTTTCACCCTTGTCTATAAATACCCCCTCATTTGTACATGCAAAGGACTTTTCACCTTGGCTCCTCCCACATAGCCTTGAGAATCTGTAATATTTTCTTTAAGGAGTAAGTAGTGGCTCCAACGCCTCGCCCACAAGGTTAGTGATGTATGGTGTATCGATGTGGCTCGTAACTTTCGCTTAATTTAGAAGCCTACTAACATGCCAACAAGTTTTCACACGTGTCGTAATTGTTTGTAAGATTCGTCTTGAACACTTGTAATGCATGTTTCTTTAACCTGTGTTTAACACTTGGATTCATTCAATTGTTCTAATACATATATACTAGTGAAAATTTGTTGTATAAGTTGTTAACATTTTCCTTCCTGTGTAGGTTACTCCTGGACATCAGACAGAACCTTTCACGTAAACTTGTTATAACGATCGTCGCACTCGCACAGATTTCTCACTGAGTGTTGTATGTGCTATATTACCTTGTGCGTTGTGACTGCCACATCCGTGTGGATTCCTCCTCCAGAAGCTACGCACGTCCTATTGTGTTTTGTGTTCCTAATAGAGTTGGGTTTCCTCTCATCTGACTTGGGACTCACCCCCACCCTTTCTCTCTCCGGTGAAAGAACCTTGACAAAAGTTACACTATCAATCACCAGGCACTCAAACCTCACTACTCGAAGACAAAGTAGACCACTATCTTGTGCTAACAAGCAAGAGCTAAGGAAAAAATTTAATATAATGGCAACCGGACAATCATACCAAATTGTTACACAACATTTTTTCATTGTCCCTGTACTCCTCGTTACTTGATCCTAGAGGACCTCTACAGTTTTATCTGTGTTGCCATCATGAAGAGTATGCCTTTGCATCCCTATTCATGAGTAGAAC
Source organism: Pinus taeda (assembly GCA_000404065.3). Taxonomy (NCBI): domain Eukaryota; kingdom Viridiplantae; phylum Streptophyta; class Pinopsida; order Pinales; family Pinaceae; genus Pinus; species Pinus taeda. Next base: position 175,557 of record APFE030038723.1, read on the forward strand.
ATTCCCCTCTTTCATCGTTTCCCAAGTATCTTCCTTCAATCTCAGTTTTCAATACCAGCGTTAGTGATCAATTCCTTCCCCGTGCCAATTTGAAGAGTTTAAAACCAGACCTATCGCCGAATGGCACAAGTGAGCCTTTCCTCACTCACACCGATCCTCTTTTGGCAAGTTTTTGAAAATGGAGTCGAAGCTTCCATCTCTAGAAGCTTCGTGAACAGAATTTTGGTAAATGGTTGGGCTGGATAGAGCTGAGTCTGCTTGGGCTCATTTTCCCTATAAATATGGAACAAACCAAAGAGATAAGCCCTCTACCATCATAAGAGGAACCATCTCCCCTCTATAAAAGCTATATAAACTCCTCCTTTTCCACGTTGAACTAGTCTTCTTTGGAGCTTGAATAACCAACAAGATATTTATAACTTTTTCCCTTCTAGTTTATGTGTGTAAAGGGAGAATAATGTATTTGGTTTGGTTTGGAACTAAAGGTAAGTAGCCTTAAACTTCCATTGTTTAGGCTAACCGTGAGATGCTAGAAGTGGTGTTAGAACCCAGATACGTCGGAGGAGACCTGCAACGTCAAGGCTTTGGTTATATCTCTTTCTAAGCTTTATATTAATACAACGAATGATTTTATTTCCTATCTTGAGTGTCATATTACATTTAATGGCTTAAGATTCCTTGAATTTTTAAGTAAACTGAATGCGATTGTATGCTATTACGTTTATTATTATCTCTTGTGCATTTGTTTCAGGTATTTGAAGGAGAAGAATGAAAAGAAGCTAGAGAAAAGGAGCGAGGTCACATCAAGTGGATTAGCATTCTAAGAGGTAGGCCCTCTTATTTGATTCTAGTTTAAGGAAGTTTTCATTAGGTTGTTCTATTTGTGGCTAGACCCACTCTTGGGCTAGAGGGATCACCTCTGTCCACAAAAGAGATTTACCTACTCCACAAATTGGCGACCATACTAGGGATCCATCCCTCTCTTTTGATTGTTTTTCATTTCGTGGTTTGTGTGAACTTTTATTGTATCACACTTTCCCTTCAGTTTTATGTGCTTTGCCTAGTTTACTACTTTGGTTATAAAATTTGAGTGACAAGTCTGGTTTTGAGACTTCAAATTTCAAATTTTTTTCCTTGAAATCCTCGATCAATGCGTTTTATTTTCTGACAGTCAGGCCGATCAGAGAAATTTTCTCTAAAATAGTTGTGTTGTACCCCCTTATGGTGCTTGTTGTCAGTTAGGCAATCGCGCCGATTCCTGTAGGTGAAGATCAAGGTTTCTCCTTAATCATAATCGGTGTGTCTTTCCCTCGCAATTTCTTCCTCTCATCTTGTTTTCCTTTGTTCTCCTTGGCTAGAAATCTTCATTAGCTTGCTTGGTGTGCTTGTTTGTTTGAGATTTCCTTACTTGATTTTTTTAGTCTTTGGATGGTTTGTGGCCCTAGGGAATCTAGGTCATTGTCCATTCAGTTGTTTGTGTGCTCAGCGATTCAAGTGGTTGGTTAATTGCTCCATGCATTTTGTGTTGTAGTTATTTTCATTTCTTTGGTTTCGATTGAACAAGTTTGAAAAGTTTTGTTTACTCTTCTCATGGTTGAACGTCTCTTTTTAGGCATAGATTACAATTGCTCATCTTGTTTCTATTGAGTCTTTGCATGATTGGTTTGGAAAAGAGTTCTCTTTTTCATGCTTTGCATATGATTGATATTGGTGTTTATGTGAAAAGATTTATTTTATCATTCCATTGAAAAATACATCATTCTAGTTTGTTGAATCGATATGTTGCATTAAGTAGCATCATTTAAAGATAGAATTGCATCCTCATTTTACATTCGAAAGGAAATGAACTTATTTTACCATTGAAAGGACTAGTTGAAGTGCATTTGATAGGAAGATAGGAAGTGGAAAAAAAAATTCATTATTTTGTTTTCAAAAAGCGAAGTAGTGAAGAGTCATCTTGCTTTTAATTGCTTGTTTGTTTCATTGATTGTTTTCTCTACTCTCATTAGTGTAAACAATCATCGAATTGAAAGAGGTTTTGTCTCATTTAGCTACATATAAGAGTTTTTCTGAGTCACATCAACAGGGCCTGAAAACTAAGACATCATTTCAAGATAAACCTTAAAATGTATTCAATTAACCTAAAGGCACATTTGAAACCTAGCACTCATATTTTAGAGGTCTAGGCTAGAGACGTGTTCTGGCGTATTTAAACCTAGTAGTTGTTGTTCACTTTGGCACTAGACAGTGCTAGTACTGACTTGTGTTCCCCGTACCGTTGAGTATATAAAGGGAGACCCCACTAGGTTTGCAATCCTTTATCCACAAGAAGCTGAGTCTTCCACCTTGTTGATCCAAGTGGATCTTGGTGGCCACCTACCAAGTCCACATTGACCCCCACCATTATTTCTCTCATCATTTTCAGTCTCCTTAATTGTAGCACGACTTATAATTTTTAGCAGTTTTTCGGGTCCTGAACTTCAGGAGCCGTTTTGAAGCCCTAAACGACGGTTTTTGGGAAATCTGGGGGAAACATGGGTCCATGGATCGATGTTACCCTTCCCAAAGTGGTATTGCTCGGATAGATCTTTCTAACGAACTATTTTACGCATCAAACGAAGATCATATGCCAAAGTTACAACCTCAGAAAGTTGATGTACCAATTTACCCAAATGGGGCCCACAGTTTGGCGTTTCATCTTCTAGGGTTAGGTTTTGGAATGTTAAGGGTTTTCCATTGTTTCTCAACAATAAATAGGCCTT